>WNWK01021704.1:0-33704 GCA_009830355.1 Cherax destructor | reverse complement strand
ATCAGTAACGTACATCTGTGTAAGCAACCATGGCATCAGTAACGTAGATCTGTGTAAGCAACCTGGCATCAGTAACGTAGATCATGTGTAAGGGCATTGATAGGGTTAATATTTGATTGTTTAAATGAGATCGTTTTTAATCTCGTCATCTAAGATAAAACAGGTTTAGTGCTTTGAGCGTTTCTTTGTAGAATTTGTTGTGAATTCAATAATTCTTTAAGATTGATATTACCTAATATTGCAGATATATATATATATATATATATATATATATATATATATATATATATATCTACTTATTATTACATATACAAATTTATTTAGATTAAATTCACCCTTTTTATTTTAAATAGGCATAACACTTTTCTATTTCTGAAAATCACTAGAAAATGTATTATTAAAACGATATTTAATGTTTCTTCAGAGCCGCGACCTCCAGCTCGGACAAACACGGGCGACATTGGGCGTAGGATCCGGCTTACTTCCAATTATTTTGAGGTGACCTTGAAAGACTGAACTCATTACTTTGGTTCATTATGATGTTGAAATCAAGAATCATATGAAGAAGACTGTGAAACTTCTAAAAGAAACGCATGTAAGTATCATTTCTCAGTGTTTGTTGTTAGTTTCAATCAGAGTTTGTGTTTCTTTCTTATACTGGCAAAAAATATTTTTGCCAAACAAGCAGAATAGAGGCTAAATTTATTGTTCTACTATGTTCAGTTACATTCTTTGGATATTTTTCATTAAACTGCTAGCAGTAACAACCCCTTTCTTGAACTCTTGAGCTTCATTAACTATATATATATTTTGAGTGGTCTTTTTATATTTTACTGTTATATTATACCAAAGGATATAATTATTTCCTAAAAAATGAAGTAGTATTAAGTGGATGATAACTTATCTCCTGTGACCATACACAATGTATACAGTCTAGCCGACATCAATGACATACTACTATATAGAAAGCCCCTTGTAATGCAGAGAATTTTGGGCAAAATAGATCAATTTTGTTCCAGGATGCGACCACACCCAGGTATTTATTTAACTGATGGGTGAACATTAGGTAACTTAGGTGACTTAAGGAAACACGTCCTGATGTTTCCAGCGATACCGAGGATCGACCCCCGGACCACAGTGTGAGCCGAGTGCACTATCTATCTATCGGACACCTACCTAATACTCACGGCACAACTCTCGCTAAAACAGAATATTCTCAATCCACAAGGACTTCTGAATGAACGTCGCTGTTTAGAAAAATATATTTTAATAATATTAAATACAATATTTTGATCACAAGTGTATATATATGGCCTGCACACCTTGTCATAATGCAGTAACCAAGAGTGGAACAAAGAAGATACAGCAGAGAATATATGACTTGTATTTCCTTCACCAAAAAAATCAAGCTTGTATTTACAGTATGTTCATTATGTACAATAATTCAAATTCAAATTCAAATTCTTTATTTCAAGTAATATACAAGGTGGGGTGTACTTATAATTATACATTTTGTAAGTAGATATTACAAGATGGCCAATAATATGCCTAGGTATGCCTAGGCTTTTCAGGCTGATCTTATGATAGGTCTTACTCATAGCGACACAATGATTATACAGATAGTAAGGTTAGGTAATTGTAGTGATTAACTAGGTTTACAATATTGAGGTACTGGAATTTAAACATTTAGAATTTAACAATTGGTTTATATATTAATGGTAAAGGTGATGTATTGTATAATACAGTTTCTATATTAGATGTCTTAGGCAAACTTATGACTAGCTTAAGAATTATGAAGCAATAGTTGTATTTAAAATTTTTGCGTTTTAGTCTTGCAAATTAAGGGAATCACAGATATCCAATAAGTGTATTTTGCTGTGGATATGTGCAAGATAAAGTAGTTTTCATGTGGTTAGCTACCGGTTGGGTGCGTAAAGTGAGATAAGATGTTTTTTAACGGTGCTTTTGAAAATGGAGGTTGTGTCTACCCAGTTCTCGGTTTTCATGCGGGGAGTTCAGATTTTAGGCCCTTTTATGCATTGAATTTTGTATAGATTTAGTCAGACTGAGGAATGTCAAGAGATGTTTATGTCTGGTATTATGTCTATGGTCCTGTCACAACTGTCAGAAAGTGTTTAGCTCAGGGTTAAGTTGGAATTTGTAGTTCTATAAATGTAGATAGCAGAGTAGTAAGGGTATGGATGTTCTGAACAGTGAGTAGGTTTGGGTCTTTGAAGAGTGGGGGAGGGTGCTGCTAGCGTTGGATTGCGTGATAATTCTTACTGCGGCTTTTTGTTTGGTTATTATTGGCTTTAGGTGAGTAATTGCTGTTGATCCCCATGCACAAATGGCATATGTGAGGTGAGGATAGATGAGTGAGTAGTATAGTGTGAGTAGGCTGTGGTACATAATACCGTATCTTAGAGAGGATCCCCACAGTTTGGACACTTTCTTTGTATATGTTTGGTAAAAACAAAAACATGAATACCTTCGATTCCACAGCCCTCTTTACAACGTCCCTACTAGGCTGCAATAGATATTCTTCTGAGACAGAAGCTCACCGATAACCACGACCTCATTATCCATTACCCATTATAATGTACATATTGTACATCATACAACACTATAGTCAAGAGGCAGAATGCAAGCACCAGACAAGAGCTGGAGAAGCGAAACTCTGAAAGAGAAGCAGTGAGAACACCTGTTTTAGGGCAGGTGTGTTGTGTGAATAGAAGTGTATAAGATCGTCTTTGTTGGTAGGTTTTCTAGTATAAGTTTCTCACTGTCAGAGACTTGCACAGGAGGACATCGAGGAAGGGAAGTTTGCCATCTTTTTCGAGTTCAAGTGTAGACTTTTATTGATGGCTCGGCAGCATTGATCTTGTTGAGGAGGGGGCCTGGATATTGAAACGTCTCGGATGAAAGCCAATATATCGTCAATGTATCTTAGCCAGGTAACGGTGTTGGGGTGAGGGTGCTGAATTTCTCTGTCTCTAGGTTCTCCATGAAGAGATTGGCGAGCATAGCACTGAGTGGGCTGCCCATCGCCATCCCAAAGCTTTGTTTGTAACAGTTGTCCTGATACTTGAAGAAGTTGAAATTAGCACAGAGATCCACTAGAACGATGAAATCTAAAAGAGATAATGGGAGGTCGTGGTTATCCGGTGAGCTTCTGTCTCAGAATATCTATTGCAGCCTCAGTAAGGACGTTAGTAAGAGGACTGTGGCATGAAAGCATTCATGCTTTTGTTTTTACCATTCAGGTTGGAAATACGGAGAGAAGGTCACCTGAGGAGTGTTTGAGGTGGATTTGACTAATGGTGCCCAGAAGTGCTGGGAGGTGTTTGGCAGGTGGCCAGCTAATCTGTGTTGTGTGCGCTCCTATACCCAGTGATAGGACGTAGGAAGACCATATAGGCATACTGGTTTCGGTTGATCCAGGTAAAAGTTGTAGGAAGTTTCTTGCCTTGTTCTGATTTTCGTAAGATGTTACGGGCCTTTTGAAGTAACAGTGATTCCCAAACAAGCTGGTATGTGTTAGTACCACTGAGGAAATTTAAAACTTTATTTGAAGTCGACGGTGTTGAGTAACACCACACCACCTCCTTTGTCAGAGGTGGTAATGATAGTCTGTTGTTAACCAAGTCCACAGTTTGCTTGGATGTATCTTCTGGGAATGATCGGTCTTGAAGCTCATTAGCTGCAGCCGTGATAATTCCTTAGACAGGAAACCCATATGAAACTCCTCGGTCGGTTCTTAGATTACCATCTTCCGCAGATGATGTTTCTTGTTGATGCTGGTAGTGAACTTGAGTCCCAGGCTGAGGCTTCTGTCTGGTGACGGTTAGTGTTTGAAGACAAGTTATTTATGATTTCTGGTCGTTCCATTTTGCTCCATTTGCTGTGGGAGCACAGCTCTTGTAGTTTTCGTGATAGCTTGTTTTTGTTGGATGTTGGCGGTAGGTAGTTTTGATTGCCGTTCGCCTGTCAGGAGTGGGAAGCGAAGTACGAATCTGACAGCATGTAATAAGGCCTTCTTCTTCGGCGCTTTCTCTAATGGCGCAAGCAGCAGGAGAGAAAGGATGTCTAGATGTGGCGAGTTGGTGGATCTGGTACCTGCCATCTCAGCAGTAAGATCACTCCTCAACAACTCTACATCTAGACACCCTTTCTCTCCTGCTGTTTCACACTACAACAGAAAATGCGTGAAGAAGAGCCTCATTACGTGCTGCTCAGATTCAAGTCTTCACAACTTTCGATTCTCACCGAACAAGACCTTAGACGCCGACGATGTCTAGAAGCCTCGCTAATCGCCGTCACCGACACCATAGAGCGTAACACTGGAAACTATAAAAATTTATAAAACATTAGCATACATGGTACTCAACCAGGCCCAAGCACATAGCCTATCCAAAGAACACAGGAGTTACGCTGATCTCATCGTCTGCCTGTCCTTATTCAATATGGCATTCTTCAGGTCACCATGCGTCACTTACACCTCCTCCTCACCTATATTTACTGTCTTTTAACCTCCAGTATGTTAGAAGTGATCAGGTCCCAGGACCGAAACGTTTTCCTAATATGTCCTAGTGTTTGCTTAAGTGTTTTCTAAACAAACAAAAATGGGTAAATTATGTTATTTCTCTGGAAAAAAAACCACACTAACAAAACGTAGGAAGTTCATAATTCATCGAAAATTGACCAAAACCGGAGACATTGTTCTGATTAAACCAATAATTAACCTTGCACCCAGCCTACTGAAACAGCCAATGTACTAAATGATTTCTGTTCTACTATAGGATCAAGCTTAGTTAGCAAAACCCCAAGTTCCAGTGCACAAGCAAGTGGATACCTTGCGGGAAGTTTTCCAAACTATCTGCCTCAAATTAATCATATTGAGGTCTAATTAGACACATATGCAACACTTGGGTATCTTTATTGAGGAAACGTTTCGCCACACAGTGGCTTCATCAGTCCAATACAAAGTAGAAAGGTGTAAGGAGAGGAGGAGTTTGAGGTTATCAGTCCCTCGGCCTGCGGTCGATGTGTTCAAGATTGATGGACTCTGGAACACATCGACTCAGGCCGAGGGACTGATAGCCTCAAACTCCTCCTCTCACCACCTTTCTACTGTATTGAACGATGGCTGCTGTGTGGCAGGCTGTTTCCTCAATAAAGATACCCAAGTGTTATATGTAATCTGGGTATTAACTTGTCAGTTCTCTGAACCATTCATCTACATATTGAGGTCTCTTTGATAATAAATTCACTGAAAAAACAAGTCAGTAAAACTATTTCAAAAAAGATGCTCTGTTCTATCACCTACCCATTTGCAGCAGTGTTCAATAAATTATTAGAAACCTACGCTTGATAAACGCATTGTAGGCGAGTCTTAAAAGATCACGGGCAAGTGTGCTGGCCCTGCCCGTTCTGTGATTTGTTTGCAATCGTGTTTTTATGATTTTTTGTGAGTAATGCTTAGGGTAGCAGGGGTTACTATCACATAGAGACCCAAGCCATACTACTGGGCCAGCTAGCTTCAATAAGATTCATCCAACTAGGTATATTTCTACACCATAGGAAGGTTAGCATAAGCTGCTGTGTGCAAATGCAAGTTTTTGCAGACGAATCTCCCTTCAGCATGGCCCGTGACGAACTCTAGCTCAAGTCCCCTCAAAGCCGTCAACATGACTCACGAAATCGTAATGACACGATTGCAAACGAACCATACCATGGGTGAGTTAGAACCCGCGATCAGAGTCTCAAAACTCCAGACCGTCGTGTCATTACTCAAAATATGAAGACACTAATATCACAATCCAAGTACCAGAATAACAATTTTTCTCATTTGTGTGATTTAAATTATTGCTCTCCTACTAGGTCTTCAAGACGGATGCACCAAGTATCCCTGTTTTTGTGTCTTTGGGATAGTAGGGCAGACAGCCAGCACTATGAACAAAAGATGTTACAAGAACCAGCTTCTTGGAAATCACAACGTGAAAACTGTACCACTAGTTGACCCCAAGAAGATTCTTCTGCCACCCACTCTACATGAAATTAGAACATGAAAAATTTTGTGAAGGCTAGCAGACAAGAATGGAACTGCTTTCAAGTACCTGGAGTCAAAGTTTCCTCGTATAAGTGAGGCAAGCTAAGGCAGGAATCTTTTTGTTGGCCCTCCAGATTCGGGAATTGATGATGGACAAGCATTTTGATGAAGCATTAGCAGGTGTTGAGGTGAATGCCTGGTTTTCATTCAAGCAGATTTGTCCACAACTTCCTGGGAAACAGGCGCTCCCGAACATGAAAAAATGATCCAAGACCTGATTTCCAAGTTTCCAACAGCTTGGGTCTGGGAATGAGTGTGAGAATGCACTTTTTGCACTCATATCTTGACTATTTTCCCAACAATTGTGGGGACTACAGTGAGAACAAGGAGAACGGTTCCATCAGGATATTTACTGGAAAGCTCAGCCTGGGGCAAATGGAATGTCAGCATGATGACAGGTGCTGCTGGTCATTGAAGCGTAATGGTCTCGATGCACAGCACAAGCGAATCCTCCTTCCTTTGATTCAATATGTAGGCTAATCATTAGGAACATATTTTTTAATGAAATCATTTGATTTGATTCATGTTCATTTGGAATTCATATGTTCTTAAAACTAACAGAATGTGCTTCTCCATGATTACTTGCCTAATAAAGTAACCAATTTATTAAAAAATTAATATTTTTTATTATCATTAATTTGTATTTTACTCAAAATCCTTGCAATGATGAGCAAATGGTTTAGATATTTACAATCAGCCCAAGAGTATGTAGATCGCAACCATGAATAAATATAAAAAATTAAAAACATTCCATATGCAGACCAGTGTTATGTAAGAAATTTCAGCTATCATAGGTTCCATAGACTGGTTTATAGGGAGCATTGAAAAATAAAAAAATTTAGAGATGCAAGCTTCACTTTTCAGGCATTATTTTGTACGGTCGCAACATAATTCTGTGCAAAATTTCAGACCATTTCATGCCCATGCCGATCGGCTTTTCGTCAAATTATACACCGTGAAGCTTAATCAGTTATAATTCATTGGTTGTCTTGGGATAATCAAGTGTACATGGTTTATATCATTTTGGTTGTGAAGATTGCATAATCAAATGTACGTGGTTTATATCAATCATCAACTATTTAATTTTAAACTATTACAAGTTATAAGTGAAGTCTTTCTTTAGTGGGGATCTTAGGTATCACTTTCCCTGGAAAATATTCTTTGCCTGATATATCCATCTCTTGCCTTGTGTCCAGTCACTTGAGTGCAGCTTCAGTCATCAATGTTATCCCTCTCTCCAACAGTTTGAGTGTTGTTTAGTCATAGGAACCTCCAGTGGAGTCTTAGCCAATTTTCAGAACCTGTTGATCTGATAGAGGAAAATAATGAAAGGAGGCTCAGATTTTGAGTTAGTCTTCAGTCAATCATGGAATGATAGTTCTTTGCTTGCCACTTTATTTTGGGAATCACTACTTTTCTTGAGTTGACAATATAGTCCACTTTGTCATTCTCTTCATCGACACTGTCATCCTCATCATCAGTGTAGATCAGCAAGTCCTCGTCAACAGCATCAGTAGAATCTTCTCCATCTCAACCCAGAGCTCTCAGTACTTTCTTCTGTCTGCTGATTCTCTTCTCTAATTTTCTTATCATTGAGACAGCTTTGTCTCTCACTGTCATGTTCATCAGCGCACATACCAGAAGCAGCTGATCTGTGTCAACAAGTAGGAATTTCTTTGGACAGTCTTCTTTATCTTCTTTTCTTCACTGTTCATATGTCTCATAATGCAGTGACTGGAAGACGTTCTTTGGATCTCGTGTCTGACATAAGGTGCAGCTTGATGTGGAACCACATTGGAATACTGAACTTTAAAATCATAATGACGACTCTTTTCAGCCCCTGACTGGTTCTTGATGTTGGCACATACAGCCTAAGGATCCTACTCCATAAAGTATTCCACCTTGACACACGGTGGACCTGGTTAGAGCAGCAAGTCATCATCAACCACACCTGTGATCACACCTATGCAAATCCTATACAAGTATTTCTGGTCCCGGGACAGATCCTCTGCCACCTTGTTCCAGAACAGGAAATCAGTGAGTGACTGGCTGGAAAGCAGCTGTAGCAGCTCAGACAAATGGTCCTTGATTTGCTTGCCAATATGACCTCTCCAATGCTCAGGACCACTTGGCTTACCGTCATAGTGGTAGAAACAACCCGGAATGGCAGTTCATTTCCATGAAGCTGACGAGATGAAATAATGGACGGATGACCTTAACATTTCAAGATGATGAATGACTCCATTGTCAGCTCTGACATTTATGTTGGTTCCGTCACAACCATCGCCAAAGCAGCTGGCGAGTTAGTTTCTGTTTCCTGAAATGTATGAATAGTTTGGCAATCTCCTTTCCATGACCTGACTTGGAAGGCACACTGAGTGAGATATTCAGTGCCGGAAGCTCCACCATGATGATGTAATGATCTTTCACCACTATCTTTGGACTCTATTTCTTGGTCTTCTCATTCTTTGTCATTACACTAGTGGAGTCTTCTTACCATCAAAATACAGTGATGTGATATTTTCCAAGTTTGCTGCTCATTTTCTTGCCTCTCCATTCGGTATTTGTGTCTGGCATCGTAACTTTTGTGGTCAATAACTTTACTTTTGTCGTCCTTGGTGATAATGCTGCATAGTCTATTAAGGTGGCTGCAATGGCAGCTCCATAATCACTGATCAAGTATCAGTCACATGTGGCTGTCAGTGTGAGGAGTCTTGTTCTGTTCTGCTATGAGCTGCTGGCAGTCAGACCACTCAAGACATAGCATTAGTATCGACAGAAAGGCTATCTCTGGCATCATTTGAATTATCGTCAGCATCAGAAAGTTCTCTAGCTGCCAGTTCACTCTGTCTTTCCTCGAGCTGCTTCCTGGCTCTGGCATCCATCCTGCTCCTCTTTTACCGTCATTCTATCCCAAATCCTCGTTACTGTCATGTCAACACAGCCAATTTTCATCTTCCTATCACCTGTCTGGTCAAGAAGGAGGAACTGTACCTCATGTTTATGAACTTTTCACATCACAATTACAGGCCAGGTGGTACATAGTACATAGTACATACAGTACATAAAACACTGCTATACTCAGTAATGCAGACATATTCCAAAATTTCCAATCTCGCAAATGCTGTAGTCCAAGCCTCAGCAATCAGTTTCTATTTGGCACTGAATCTAAGATGTATATAGAGGGAATAATGCCTGAAGAGTGCAGGTTTGACCAAAATTCAATACTCCCTACTGGTTTAAGTCCTATCTTAGCAATAGGAAACAAATCGTCAAAATCAACAAAACAGAATCAGAACCCTGCCGATAGCATGTGGAGTTCCCCAAGGTAGCATTTTGGGTCCCTTATTGTTATATGTTAACGACATGCCACATCAATGTCAAGTGCAAGCTCTACTGTATGCAGATGACAGTGTTCTGTTAGTGTCGAGTAAAGACCCACAAGATATAGCTAATTTAATAACACTAGAACTGGAAGTCCTGCAGCAAATGGTTAATAGACAACAAACTATCGTTTACCTCAGGAAAACCCAGGAAGCCATACTTTTTGGCACGAAACATTAACTGAGAAGGGTAAATAATTTTAATGTCCGGTGTAATAGGAACCCATCACTTCAGTTTCCTCAGTAAAATATCTGTGAATCCCCTTTGACCCATGCATGTCAGGAGAACTGATAGAGACATTGTAGTAAGAAAGCGAATGCCAGACTGAAGTTCCTCTACGAACCAAACTGATGTCTACTACTGAGGCTCGCAGGACCTATGTCTGGCCCATATACAATGTCATATTGACTACGCTTGCTCTTCATGGTATACCTTGACAAAAAAAACGATAGACTGCAAATGCCCAGAACAAAATGGTAAACTTCATCCTGGACCTATGTCCTAGAGAACATGTAGGCCAGGATGAATTTTAACAATTGAATATGCTGAATGTTGAAGACAGAGTAAAACAACTGAAGTTAAATCAAGTTTATAAAATTGCTCACAGTGTCCAGAATATTTTTGCACCATTTTGTCAAGGCTGGGAACCAAAGCAATCGTAGTACTAGGGAGAGAAGGCATAACTTTGTAGTACCCACAGTCAGTGGTCAGGCTTCAAGCACCTTTCATTGTACAGTGATAAGGAATGGAACAGTCTGCCTGCACATGTCAAGCCAGTCATGGCATGAACCAGTTCAAGAAAAGAGCCAAAAGGTACCTAATGAATGTGTGACAGAAGGAGAATGATTTTTATTTTTAGCTAACACACATGTAAATATAAATTATTCATTTTACCTTATTCCTAGTATATCTCCTTTACATAGTATAATAATAAGATATCTCTTTACATTATAATAAGTTATCTCCTTTATAGTATAATAATAAGGTATTAAATGGAACCCATTGGAAATAAGTCACTTTGTCTGACTTCTTTTGGAGTTTATCCTGGGTTCTCTACACATATGCTGCCTGTATGATAACACTGGTCAACAATTTTTGAAACGTTTATTGCGCTTCTTGAGTGAAATTAGTTAATTCTTAGGTATTTTCATGTCCTGAATTGATATACCTTGAAAAATGTTTATTGGCTAGAGGTTTAAAGATAGAGACATGTAATATTGATTATTTTATTATAACGTACAATATATGTCAGTATGTTTAAACTCTAATCCGTACCTACTTTCTGCCATTCTGCTTGAAGAATCATCTCTTGCCAATGTCCAGCAATAGTCTACAAGCATTCTTGTGCCCCATTGCCCTGGTACTATTTTTTCATGGCTGAAATATCTTGGTGTTACGAAAAAGTGGGATTTCCAGGCCTAAGGCCTTGTCTAAAGCCAAAGGTAAAAGTTACACAAATCTCATGTACAACTAGGCCACCCAGGACTATCCCAGTCAAAACGAAAGCTAAGCCAGCATTTATTATCTCAATGGGATGGTTATTAGAGGGGTCGAGGCAAAATTCCTCATTAGAAATATATACATTTATTAGTATTAACACTATATATACACACACACACCAGAAAAACACTCCCATTTATCTTGCTAAACTCCCAAATAAGGGTACATAAGGAGCCGGTGGGCTGGAGTTAGAGCAACACAAGACACATGTGCCTTTGGGGTCTGTGCCCGCAGACACCATCCCCTACTCTCCTCCCAAGACCATCTCATCCTATTTCATCAGTCCTCACTCATCCCATAAAGCCTGGCCACATCAGAGCCCAGGTGAGCATGCTGGTAAACAATAAAAGAGCCTATGGCTTGAGTTGTCTAAACAAAATGAGTACAAAACTTAGCTCAGGTACAGGGCGCCTCGCCAGCATCCTCCATGCTGATTCCACGTGACCTCAAGCCAAACCCTTGCAGCCACACTAACCAAAACTGGTTGGAAAATAAGTCCGGCAGGATTTCATTACATTTCCCAGTTTAAACTCCTTTACAGTACTTACAAAATGCACTGTATATTTCTAAAATTATGATTGACATTTATCCATGGTTCATACATTATGATTTACAATTATGTTATAAAATTACGGCACACTTCTCCTTGTTTCCATGCAATGCAGAACCCTGCATAACACTTAGTGAAACCTTTCACCATGGTCGTCACTAACTGCCCCACAGTTCGCTGGAAAAAAAGTCTAAATGTGAGTCCAAAAATGGATTTTAAGTGACATGTATCCTGACTCTCTCGTTGATTTTTGACAGAAACTGACTTACTACACAAACTCTGAAGATTATACCTCTAGCACCTCCCTCAGTCCCTTCTACCTCGATCTCTTGCTGCCCTCACCCCTGCTACCCTCCACCCTGCTGCACTCCATACCCTACTAATCATCCATCTCCTCTTACAACCCATTCTCCCTGCATCCTGTCTGACCAGCCGCGCTGTATAGCCCTGTGGTTTTAGCGCTTCTTTTGATTATAATAATAATAATAAGTGACATGTTACATCCTATGTTCGTGTAAGCCTTGTTGAGGTTTCCACCTGATAGAACTTATACGTGCAGTAAATGTTCTCTATTACATTCTCTAGATCTACAATTTCACCTGCCTTGAATGGTGATGTTAATGTACAGCAGTATTCCAGCCTAGAGAGAACAAGTGATTTAATGGATCATCATTGGCTTAGCATCTCTTGTCTTGAATGTTCTCATTATCCATCCTATCAGTTTCCTCGCAGATGTGATAGTGACACTGTTGTGATCCCTGAAGGTGAATTCTCAGATATTACCCTCCCAGGTCTTCACATTACTTTTTCGCTCTATTGCGTGATTAGAGTTTGTAGTATACTCAGTCCTAGCTATTATTTCCTCCAGTTTTCATAACGGAGTAGTTGGAATTTGTCTTCATTGAAAATCATATTGTTCTCTGTTGCCCATTGGATAACGGTTTATATCTTCTTGGAGATTTGCCGTGTCCTCAATGGATGACACTCTCATGCAAATCCTAGTATCATCTGCAAAGGATGATGCAGTGCATGGCTGACTTTTCTGTCTATGTCTGATATGAGGATGAGGAACAGGATGGGGGCGAGTACTGTGCCTTGTAGAACAGAGCTCTTCACTCTGGCAGCTTCCGATTTAATTTTATCTCTCTTTGTGTTCGATTGGTTAGAAAGTTGAAGATCCATCTACCCACTTGCAAGTTATCCCTTTAACACGGATTTTATTGTGCTATTACACCATGATCACACTTGTCAAAGGCTTTTGACTAGTGCATTCTGTTTGTTTTCCAGTGCATCCAAGACCATATCATAGTGGTCCAATAGTTGCGAGAGGCAGGAGCGACCTGCTCTGAACCCATGTTGCCCTGGATTGTGCAATTGTTGGGAGGCCAAGTGATTTGCAATCCTGCTTCTTAGAACTCTCAAAGATTTTTATGATGTGGGACGTTAAAGCTGTTGGTCTCTGGTTCTTGCTTCATGCTTTGCTGAAGAATTTAGTAATATATACAAAGATAGGCAAATCGGTCATAACCTTGGGGTGGTAAGAGGACGTCTTCTTTAGCCTGCTTGTTCTCGTTCTCGGGTATGACCTGCATACTGGGGAATCCCGCTTACCAGTGACAATGCCTTCGTCTGCACGTCCCTCCTCTGACGCCAGTATATAAGCGACAGCGATCTTACTGCCTGTACTTCCAGATTCTTCACGATACGGTGCTCTTCACTAACTGTTGTATATAGTTTTACATTATTCATTATCCTTGTATTGTACTGATGAATCCTCTGGATGAAACGTCTATAAATAAAGATACACAGACGTTGCACTTCTGTCAATTCTTCACAATCTGTGGATTCAAATGAAACTCTGTTCTACAAGGCACAATGCTCGCCCCCATCTCTTCCTCGTCCTCATATCAGACATAGACAGAAAAGTCAGCCACAGCACTGTATCATCCTTTGCAGATGATACTAGAAGTTTGCATGAGTGTCATCCGTGAGGACACGGCAAATCTCCAAGAAGATATAAACCAGTTATCCAATGGGCAACAGAGAACAATGTGATTTTCAATGAGGAATAAATTCCAGCTGCTCCATTATGAAAACTGGAAATAATAGCTAGGACTGAGTATACTACAAACTCTAATCACATAATAGAGCGAAAAGTAATGTGAAGGACCTGGGGTAGCAATATCTGAGAATTTCACCTTCAGGGATCACAACAGTGTCACTATCACATCTGCAGGAAACTGATAGGATGGATAATGAGAACATTCAAGACAAGGATGCCAAGCCAATGATGATCCTATTTAAATCACTTGTTCTCTCTAGGCTGGAATACTGCTGTACATTAACATCACCATTCAAGGCAATTGAAATTGTAGATCTGAAATGTACAGAGAACATTTACTGCGTATAAGTTCTATCCAGGTGGAAAACCTCAGCAAGGCTTACACGAACATAGGATGTAACATGTCACTTATTATTATTATTATAATCAAAAGAAGCGCTAAACCACAGGGCTATACAGCGCGGCTGGTCAGGACGGGATGCAGGGAGAATGGGTTGTAAGAGGAGATGGATGATTAGTAGGGTATGGAGTGCAGCAGGGTGGAAGTGCAGGGGTGGAGGGTAGCAAAGAGATCGAGGTAGAAGGGACTGAGGAGGTGCTAGAGGTATAATCTTCAGAGTTTGTGTAGTAAGTCAGTTTCTGTCAAAAAAATCAACTTGAGAGAGTCAGGATACATATCTTAAAATCCATTTTTGGACTCACATTTAGACTTTTTCAGCGAACTGTGGGGCAGTTAGTGACGACCATGGTGAAAAGGTTTCACCAAGTGTTATGCCCAGGGTTCTGCATTGCATGGGAAATGTATGGAGAAGTGTGCCGTAATTTTATAAACATAATTGTAAATCATAATGTATGAACCATGGATAAATGTCAATCATAATTTTAGAAATATGCTATGCATTTTTGTGGGTACTGTAAGGAGTTTAAACTGGGAAATGTAATGAAATCTGCAGGACATTTTCCAACTGTGTTTGGTTAGCGGGTAAGCGTAGGTGGCTTGGCTTAGGGAGTCACGTGGGAATCAGCATGGAGTGTAGATGCTGGCGAGGCGCCCTGTACCTGAGCTAAAGTTTTGTACTCATTTTTGTTTAGACAACTCAAGCCATAGGCTCTTTTATTGTTTACCAGTATGCTCACCTGGGCTCTGATGTGGTCAAGGGCTTTATGGGATGGTGAGGACTGATGAAATGAGATGAGATGGTCGCGGGAGGAGGTAGGGGATGGTGTCTGGTGGGCTGAACCCAAGGTATGTGTCTTTGTGTTGCTCTAACTCTCCAGCCCACCGGCTCATATGTACCCTTATTTGAGTTGACAAGATAAATGTGGGAGTGTTTTTCTGGTGTGTGTGTATATATGGTATTAATGCTAATAAATGTATATATTTCTAATGAGGAATTTTGCCTGACCCTCTAATATAATCCCATTAGTCAATAAATGCTAGTTGCTCATTTTGGCTGGATTAGTCCTGGGTGGCCTAGTTGTGCATGGTTGTGTGACTTTTACTGGCTTTAGACAAGGCCTTAGGCCTGGAAATCCCACTTTTTCGTAACACCAAGATATTTCAGCCATGAAAAATAGTACCAGAGGCAAATGGGGCACAAGAATGCTTGTAGACTATTGCTGGACATTGGCAGAAGTGATTCTTCAAGCAGAATGGCGGAAAGTAGGTACCCAGTTAGAGTTTAAAACATACTGACATATATTGTACGTTATAATAAAATAATCAAATATTGTCTTATCTTTGAAGCCTCTAGCCAATAAGTTTTCAAGGTGATATTTGAATTCAGGACATGAAAATGCCTAAATTAACTAATTTCAATTAAGAAGCGTACAACGTTTCAAAAATTGTTGATATTTATCATACATTATATGTGTAGAAGGCAGGATAGCAAAAGAAGTCAGACAAAGTGACTTATTTCCAGTAGGTTCCATTTAATACCTTATTATTATACTATAAAGGAGATAATCTTATTATAATGTAAAGGAGATATCTTATTATTATACTATAAAGGAGATATGTTTAGAATAAGGTAAAATGAATAATTTATATTTATGTGTGTTAGCTAAAATAAAAAATCATTCTCCTCCTTTCTGTCATACATTCATTAGGTACCTTTGGCTCTTTTCTTGAACTGGACATGCCATGACTGGCTTTGACATGTGCAGGCAGACTGTTCCATTCCCTTTATCACTGTACAATGAAAGGTGTTTGAAGCCTGACCTTGGCTGGAGTTTTTAAGTTGCTCTCTCCCTGGCCCTGCAGTGCTTTGGTTCCCAGCAGCGGCAGAAATTTGACAGCCATGTCGGGCACGTGAGCAATTTTATAAACTTGATTTAGCTTCAGTTGTTTTTACTCTGTCTTCAACATTCAGCATATTCAATTGTTGTAATTCATCCTGGCCTACATGTTCTCTAGGACATAGGTCCAGGATGAAGTTTACACCATTTTGTTCTGGGTATTTGCAGTCTATCAGTTTTTGTCAAGGCAGAATTGCCATGAAGAGCAAGCGTAGTCAATATGACATTGTATAAGGGCTAGACAGGGTCACTGCAGGCCTCAGTAGGTAGACACTGTGCTTGTCTGTAGAGGAACTTCAGTCTGGCATTCCTTTCTTTACTACAATGTTCCTATCAGTTCTCCTGACATGCATGGGTCAAGGGGATTCACAGATATTTTACTGAAACTGAAGTGATGGGTTCCTCGTACCGGACATTAAAATTATTTACCCTTCTCAGTTAATGTTTCGTGCCAAAAGTATGGCTAATTTTCCCGAGGTGTAACGATAGTTGTTGTCTACCATTTGCTGCAGGACTCCAGTTCTAGTGTTATTAAATTAGCTATATCTTGTGGAACTTTACCTGACACTAACAGAACACTCTCATCTGCATACAGTAGGAGTTTGCACTTGACACTGATGGGCATGTCGTTTACATAACACAAGAATAATAAGGGACCCAGAATACTATCTTGGGGAACTCTACATGCTGTCGGCAGGGGTTCTGATTGTTTTGTTTATTTTGACAATTTGTGTCCTGTTGCTAAGATAGGACTTTAAACCAGTCTACGGAACCTATGCCGATATCTTGAAGTTTCTTACATAATATATTGTAGTTGACAGTATCGAAGGCCTTTTCAAGTCTAAGGTTACCATTCCTATGAGGTTCCCTATAGATATTTCAGATCTCATGTAATCCATCAGATTAATTAGGGAGGTGTCGGTTGAGTAAGAGCTCCTAAAGCCTGATTGGTAACTATGAAGAATGTTGTTATCACTAAGATACTTAACTACTTGACAGTACACAGCCCTCTCTAGAATTTTGGAGATTACACTGAGTATACTAACAGGCCTATAGTTGCTGACATCAGACCTACTATTTTTCTTGAAGATAGGAGTAACTCTGGCCTCCTTGAACCCCTCTGGCACTGTATTAGTGGTGATGGACAAATTTATTATGTGAGCAATGGGGATTGCCAGTTCAGAGGCATCATCTTTTAGGAACTTAGACGGGATGTTATCTGGGCCGGTGCTATTAGTTGGGTTTAACCTGCTTAGTTCTTTTTGCACGAAGTCATAAGATACACTTACTAGTTGACAACTGTTTGGGGTTACTCCTTTGTTGGTATAGTATGTTTTAAACTTATCAGAATCTGAGTTAAAGGTATTTGATGCAGCTGGTAGTTTACTTACTAGTGTTGATGAGACAGTTGTGTAGTATGAATTAAAACAATTTGCCACTTTAGTTGTTTCGTGGCATACCTCGTTATCGACATTTAGTACTATGTTAAATGTGTATTGTGTACGTTAAATCTATCTACGGGTTTATGGCTATACCTTAACTGTTTTAGTTGTTGCCAGAACTTTCTAGGATTATTCTTGTACTCTTCGATTTTTGAGCAATAGTGCCTTGCCTTTGCTCCTTTTATAAGCCTCTGTACTCTAGGGAGCATTGAAATTTTGGTCAAAGCTGCACCCTTCAGGCATTGTTCCTTATATACATCTTAGATTCAGTGCCAAATATGAAGTTAATTGGTTGAGGTTTAGCCTACAGCATTTGCGATTGAATTTTTTAATATGTCTGTATTACTGAGTAGCGCAGCGCATTGTTTTATGTACTGTATCAATGTACTCTGCAGTATTTATAAACATTAACTAACTTTCTCAGTGATTATGCTGGAGCTGCCATTGCTACCGCCACCTTAATGGACTATAACATTATCACCAAGGACGACAAAAGTCAAGCTATTGGACCACAGAAGTTACGAGATGCCAGACACAAATACTGAATGGAGAGGCAAGAAAATGAGCAGCAAACTTGGAAAATATTACATCAATGTATTTTGATGGTAAGAAGATAGTGGTGAAAGATCATTACGTCATCACGGTGGAGCCTGGCACTGAATATCTCACTCATGTGACTCCCAAGTCAGGCCATGGAAAGGAGAGTGTCAAGACTATCTATACACTTCTGGTGGAAGAGAAACTAACTGGGCAGCTGTTGTATGTGTTGGTAGTGACGGAACCAACGTAAATGTCAGAGCTGACAATGGAGACATTCATCATCTTGAAATGTTGCTTGGTCATCCTCTCCATTATTTCATCTGTCAGCTTCATGGAAATGAGCTGCCATTCCGGGCTATTTTCTACCACTATGAGGGTAAGCCAAGTGGACCTGAGCATTGGAGAGGTCCCATTGACAAGCAAATCAAGGATCCTCTGTCTGAGTTGCCAGTTATTGCTTTCCAGCCAGTCAATTTCACTGATTTCCCTGCTCTGAATGACAAGGTGGCAGAGGATCTGTCCTGGGACCAGAAATACTTGTACAGGATTTGCAAAGGAGTGATCACAGGTGTGGTTGATGATGACTTGGCTGCTCTTGAACCAGGTCCACCGTGTGTCAGGGTGGAACAGTTTATGAAGTAGGATCCTTAGGCTGTATGTGGCAACATCAAGACCCAGTCAGGAGTTGAAAAGAGTCGTCATTATGATTTTAAAGTTCAGTGTTCTAATGTGGTTCCACATCAAGCTGCACCTTATGTCACACACGGTACAAAGAACGTCTTCCAGTCACTGTAATTTATGAGACATCTGAACAGTGAAGAAAAGAAGATAGTAAAGAAGACTGTCCAAAGAAATTCCTACTTTGTTCACACAGATCAGCTGCTTCTTGGTATGTGCGCTGATGAAGACATGACTGAGAGACAATGCTGTCTCAATGATAAGGAAAATTAGAGAAGAGAATCAGCAGACAGAAGAAAGTACTGAGAGCTCTGATGAGGATGGAGAAGATTTATATGTTCACACAATTTAAGATCCTGATGTGTGAGTTTGGGAGGTGAGAAGGTGGACATCGAAAGTGTGACAGTGCTGTGACCCACTGTTGCTGAAGTCCCACCTGTCACCGAGGTACAACTATAACAGTAAGTGTACTTTGTATTAGATGTACCAGAGTTCTCCCCAGTTATGTGTGTGAAATGTTAATTCAGGATTGTACCTCTGAAATTCGTACACATAATTTCTCACATTGATATGATGTGACTGATACAGAATATAATTATAATGTAGCTTAGATTATAGGATTTAATTAGTACATTACTGCTAATAAAATATGGGATTTAATCGAATGTATTGGTTTATTTGGAGTATTTGATATATATTTGCTACGCTGCCAAGTTTCTGTAGCCCATTTGTTTTACATTTATAATCTCAGAATTTTCAGAGGTAGGGGTTAAAAATTGTATTATTTTTTTGCTAGCATATATTAAAAAGATCAGAGACGATTGCTAGAGTATATCGGTGACTGTACAGTACCTTCATTATGAGGATTTGGTGTTTTAAATGAGGGGTGTGTAAGTTTTGTCAGAGAAAAAGTAACTGATATTTTCATTATTTATCTGAGAGTTGTATCTGTTTGGAAGAAGTATTATACACTATCAGGGTTCTCTGATGCTCGTGGTCCGGTTATGAATAAAATTTAAATTGTTATAAGTTAGAGTTAGAGTAATATTTAGGATTTTGTAAAGTTTGGGTATAAACTTTAGGGACGAAAATATATATATATAATAATAATATTTTTATTTCATTGCAAGTTTACATCGAGATTCTGTAATTACAATTATGAATTGCAGTGCAAAGAGCCACTATCATGCCATGGCATTATGGGCAGACTAAATCTAACGGCTTATAGACTACTTAATACTAGAGAAATTGATCAAGTTTGTTATAATTAAACATTATTTTTTATTTATAGCAGATAATAAGTTTACTCAAATTACAATCTGAGGATATTACATTGTGGTTGAATTGAGTATAGAGTATTTAGTTTAGGGTGAGTAGGGGGTTTTTTGAGAAGAGTCTTAAATTGATGTTCAGACCAGGTTATTTTAGTATTTACTGGTAATGAATTCCAGATTTTGGAACCCTTTATGTGCATAGAATTTTTACACAGGGTGATATGGACTCGAGGTATATAAAAAGTGATCTGTGTCTTGTGTTATGGTCGTGTGTCCTGTTAAGGTTGGTGAGGAGAATTTTGAGTGGAGGTTTTATATTTGAGTGTGAGGAGAATTTTGAGTGGATAGGTGTGGATGTTCTTTACGGTGAGTAGTTTAAGACTTTTGAATATTGGTGGAGTATGCTGTCTAGAGTGGGAATTTGTTATCATTCTGACTGCAGCCTTTTGCTGGGTTATGAGTGGTCTAAGGTGATTTAATGTTGTTGATCCCCATGCACAAATTCCATAGGTGAGATACGGGTAGATGAGTGAATGATATAGTGCAAGGAGAGCAGATTGAGGCACATAATAGCGTATCTTTGATAATATCCTACTGTCTTTGAGATTTTCTTGGAAATTTGTTGTATGTGTGTTTGGAATTTAAGGCTACTGTCAAGGTGGATTCCTAGGAATTTTCCCTCTGTGAGTCTTGTGATGGGTGTACCATTGAGCGTTATGTTAAGTGGAACATTTGTAGCTTTGTTTCCAAACTGTATGAAATAGGTTTTGTCAGTATTGAGAGTAAGCTTATTTGTCGTCGTCCAGGTAGATATTTTCTGTAATTCAGCATTAACAGTATCGGCCAGTATGACTGGGTTTGGGTGAGACGCAACAATACCCCTCCTTCGATACCCACCAACTCATCCCACCCCACAAATAGGTATGAATTATTAAATTTAAACCAGTAACACTGGTAAATTAGATTTGTGGACCGTATATGGATTATTAATGACCTTACTTTATTAATTAGTGGTTTGGTCCACAAAATATACACATTTATAAGAGAATGTATATAATGTACATTAAATACATATATCAATTTTTATATCATACAATTAACTAATTATAAATCCAAAAAATTATTTAACACACTTGGGTCCCACATCCTGACACTTGCCTAACAGACAGATATACTAGAGGTTGACCAACATAGTAATGTATTGTAGTAAACACGGAAGCTGACATATATGAGGTGTGACACATTCCCACACGCCGCCCCCTCTCTTTATATCACACTTATCAACTTTATTTTATAAATATTGGTAGAATTACCGACAATATGTTAAGTAAAAGGACACAAATGCAACTAATGTGACAATTGATTGTGGCAACGTTTCGCTCTCCAGGAGCTTTTTCAAGCCGCCGGCTTGAAAAAGCTCCTGGAGAGCGAAACGTTGCCTCAATAAAATGTCACATTAGTTGCATTTGTGTCCTTTTACTTAACTTTATTGTAGATGAGTCACTCTTGAATTTCACAATTACAGGAGCCCACAACGTTTACTCCACAGTCCACCATTCACTTCACTACACTCCTTATCAGACGTGATTAATCCATATGTTTCTCTGTTACACTCTCCAATTATTTCTACTAACCCATATTTCGACGCCACTCCCCGACCTCTGTGTTGCTTCTCTCGCGGCTAGAAAATTTTCTAAAACAAACTTTTCTTAAACAATTTTACGTTATTCAATATTTACACACTAATTTCAGGGAAATCTGGAAAAAAAAATCCACACATGGAAAGCTGCAAGGCAGAGTAATAGGTATTTAATGTAAAAAATAGATGTTTCTAGTATGGTGTGGCAATATCATATTTAATCGTGAGTGTAATGTCCCAGTTGTAGAAATAATTAAGTATAGGTGGTTTAATTGTTTGTATCTAACCATGTTGTTATAATGTTTAGAATAAGACACTGAAAGATCATAGGGGCGATGTTACTAGTATATAACGTAACGTTTAGTATTTGCGGTGGAGAATGTATAGTTTCATTGTCCCTATATACAGACACACCTCTCATAACACGCTTTCTTTTTACAATGCTAATTTTATTTAAATTCTAAAACAATCAGAACGCGGCTCCAGTCTTTATATAATGAGGTTAAAGTTTGAAAAAATGAATTTGGGTTGGCTCCCACTCGGAAAATTCCCCGCCGCGCTGTAAAGTCAGGGAAAAATTGAAATCTGGCTCAATCTCACGTGGAAAATTCCCCTCCACGCAGTAGGTGGTGATAGTATTGGTAGGTGATGGGGTGGTAGGTTCTGGAGGTGGTATTTGATGATAGATGGAGATAGTGCTGGTAAGTGGTCATAGGTGATGGGGCTGGAGGTGGTAGCTGGTGATTGTGTTGGTATGACGGGACTCGTACGCAGGGCTGGATTAAGGCATGGGCTTTAGCGGTTGCAGCCCAGGGCACTCTGGCAGCTGGAGGGCCTCTAGCTGGCGGAGGACATCCAACTTTTCACAGTTAACAGTAACTGTGAAGTGTTCACAGTTACTGTTGTATGTCAATAATTATAATATGTTATTACATCACGTATATGATGAATTTTTTGATAGATATTTAAAAGTGGATCCCTATTAGGCAGGCGTTATTCGGTTTGCTAAGGCCTATAGTATTCTTGTGTCAACTTGTTAATCTTGCTTTTTTATTTGATTTTCTCTTTACCAATTTTTAATGATGGCTGAATTAAGTTTAATATTAATGGTGTGCATTTTGCCAGTGTGTCATTAAGTGTCTTTTTGATTGTTAATAATATTAATTAACTTTTTATGCAAATAATAACTAATCTGAGACTTGGTGATTCATGCAAAGAATT
The DNA here is from genome assembly GCA_009830355.1 of Cherax destructor. Lineage (NCBI taxonomy): Eukaryota > Metazoa > Arthropoda > Malacostraca > Decapoda > Parastacidae > Cherax > Cherax destructor. The sequence continues at coordinate 11,007 of WNWK01021704.1, read as the reverse complement.
AAATTCTCCTTCATTAAACGTCTATTATGGCCAAAAGCATATTACCTATTTCCACGATGAGATCTCCCCCCTAAATCACTATTTAGCATTTTTTTCACCCTTTCAGATTAATCATGTCGGAGAAAAAAGAGATTTAAGTGGAGCAAGCAAAAGCAGATTACAACAAGAGAAGACGCAGAACCATGAAGAACTGCTCAGTAAATATCCAAACTTATTTGATCTTGGGTTCAAACTAACTGCAGCAGTAGAACAGCAGAGCAGACAACAAATACATCTAAATCCAACGATTATGATGACAACATGAGACACTAGAAGTTCAAGTTGTCTCTGATAATACTAATGTCACAGGAGGTGATGCTGAGCTGCCTGACCTTGTCCACCAGAAGAAACAAGACCTGGGATCAGGTGATGCTGAGCTGCCTGACCTTGTCCACCAGAAGAAACAAGACCTGGGATCTGAGTATCAAGATGACACTGCTTTGTGGACAAACTTAAACATAACAGTACGTGACTTCTGGTATAAACAAGGCCCAGGGGAATGCCAGCATCGTGATGATACACTTTTCTTTATCCAAAAGACAATACTCTGATCAGAAAAGAAAATTTTCTCGTTCATTGATATTTCGAAAACATATAACTGGCGAAAATATTAAAAGAGAATGGATAATGTATTCTCCCTCAACAGGAAATGTATATTGTTTTGCTTGCGCTTTCTTTGGTGGATTTTCAGACTGGAAACATATGCTTTGGATTTGTTTCCAAGAAATTACGCAAAGCAAATGTTTGAATTTTAATTGTGATTAGCCTTGTAAAAATAAATTTAATATTTTTTTTTCCATTGGAAAATATGACTGTCCCCTCCCCCACAGTACCTGTAGCCCAGGGGCCTACGAAATCTTAATCCGGCTCTGCTGGTAGGATGTGGAGGTGGTAGTAGCTACAATACGAACTAGTACTGGCCGCATGTAATGGGGTTAGGTGGTGATAGTGATGATAGACGGCAGTGTTAGCTTAACAAACAACCACATCTACAATATAAGGTAGCAAGAACTATATTATTTTTGACGAAATAAACACTTGAAAGAATTGGTCTGGTTTTCTTGGAGGCGCTGTGTCCCTATCACTATTTATATCACGCATATCACATGTCAAGAATTACACACATAAAGAACATCCGGGTATGTTTAATTTGTAGACGTTTCGCCCATCAGTGGCTGTATCAATACAATACATAAACATAATCTGAAGACTGTAGAAATATATGTAGAGAAGACAGTGGACGATGAGTGATTAATCCATCAGTCTACGAGCAAGTGATGATTAACAACTTGTCAGACACCAACAACCCGAAATCTTGGAACAGATGATATATATATGCGCCGATTTTTTTGAGGAACAAAACTGTCGCGTTGTGGTAGGTAGGTAAAATGTTTGTCAGGAAACAGGACAAGAGTTTCCTGACGCGGGTCTTAGTCATATGATGACCCACAGCTGGAGCTTTTGGCCATCTGACCGAGGAATTTCGCCGGCTTACCCGTCAACCTCTTTAAAAGTCATGGTTATGCTTATCATTAATGAATTATTGTGTCGCGTTGTGTGAGATCTGCTAGATTATAGGTGAATGTTATTTATTATTACGTATAATCCTAATGTTTATTAAGAACGAACTTCCAATTGTCAGTTATCATTCCTTTCCATTCCTGATATTATTAATTTTTTTTATTCATATTAATTAAACGTTTATAGGTTCATTTTTTTACATTATCCATAATTATTACGTTTGGTGACAGTATTATGTACATTATAATGTAAACAAACTCTACTCAGACCAGCTCCAGTGGTGGTGTCAGCCCATCACAACACCAGCTCCAGTGGTGGTGTCAGCCCATCACAACACCAGCTCCAGTGGTGGTGTCAGCCCATCACAACACCAGCTCCAGTGGTGGTGTCAGCCCATCACAACACCAGCTACAGTGGTGGTGTCAGCCCATCACAACACCAGCTACAGTGGTGGTGGTGTCAGCCCATCACAACACCAGCTACAGTGGTGGTTGTGTCAGCCCATCACAACACCAGCTACAGTGGTGGTGGTGTCAGCCCATCACAACACCAGCTACAGTGGTGGTTGTGTCAGCCCATCACAACACCAGCTCCAGTGGTGGTGGTTTCAGCCCATCACAACACCAGCTACATTGGTGGTGTCAGCCCATCACAACACCAGTTACAGTGGTGGTTGTGTCAGCCCATCACAACACCAGCTACAGTGGTGGTGTCAGCCCATCACAACACCAGCTACAGTGGTGGTTGTGTCAGCCCATCACAACACCAGCTACAGTGGTGGTGTCAGCCCATCACAACACCAGCTACAGTGGTGGTGGTTTCAGCCCATCACAACACCAGCTACAGTGGTGGTGTCAGCCCATCACAACACCAGCTACAGTGGTGGTTGTGTCAGCCCATCACAACACCAGCTCCAGTGGTGGTGTCAGCCCATCACAACACCAGCTTCAGTGGTGGTGGTGTCAGCCCATCACAACACCAGCTACAGTGGTGGTTGTGTCAGCCCATCACAACACCAGCTACAGTGGTGGTGTCAGCCCATCACAACACCAGCTACAGTGGTGGTTGTGTCAGCCCATCACAACACCAGCTACAGTGGTGGTGTCAGCCCATCACAACACCAGCTACAGTGGTGGTGGTTTCAGCCCATCACAACACCAGCTACAGTGGTGGTGTCAGCCCATCACAACACCAGCTACAGTGGTGGTTGTGTCAGCCCATCACAACACCAGCTCCAGTGGTGGTGTCAGCCCATCACAACACCAGCTTCAGTGGTGGTGGTGTCAGCCCATCACAACACCAGCTACAGTGGTGGTGGTGTCAGCCCATCACAACACCAGCTACAGTGGTGGTGTCAGCCCATCACAACACCAGCTTCAGTGGTAGTGGTGTCAGCCCATCACAACACCAGCTACAGTGTTGGTGTCAGCCCATCACAACACCAGCTACAGTGGTGGTTGTGTCAGCCCATCACAACACCAGCTCTAGTAGTGGTGGTTTCAGCACATCACAACACCAGCTACAGTGGTGGTGTCAGCCCATCACAACACCAGCTTCAGTGGTGGTGGTGTCAGCCCATCACAACACCAGCTACAGTGGTGGTGTCAGCCCATCACAACACCAGCTACAGTGGTGGTTGTGTCAGCCCATCACAACACCAGCTCCAGTGGTGGTGGTTTCAGCACATCACAACACCAGCTACAGTGGTGGTTGTGTCAGCCCATCACAACACGAGTTCCAGTGGTGGTTGTGTCAGCCCATCACAACACCAGCTCCAGTGGTGGTTGTGTCAGCCCATCACAACACAAGCTCCAGTGGTGGTTGTGTCAGCCCATTACAACACAACTACAGTGGTGGTTGTGTCAGCCCATCACAACACCAACTACAGTGGTGGTTGTGTAAGCCCATCACAACACCAACTAGTGGTGGTTGTGTCAGCCCATCACAACAACAACTACAGTGGTGGTTGTGTCAGCCCATCACAACACCAACTAGTGGTGGTTGTGTCAGCCCATCACAACACCAGCTACCGTGGTGATGTCAGCCCATCACAACATTAGCTCCAGTGGTGGTTATGTCAGCCCTTCACAACAACAACTACAGTGGTGGTTGTGTCAGCCCATCACAACAACAACTACAGTGGTGGTTGTGTCAGCCCATCACAACACCAACTAGTGGTGGTTGTGTCAGCCCATTACAACACCAGCTACAGTGGTGGTGTCAACCCATCACAACACCAGCTCCAGTATTGGTTTCAGCCCATCACAACACCAGCTACAGTGGTGGTTGTTTCAGCCCATCAAAACAACAACTACAGTGGTGGTTGTGTCAGCCCATCACAACACCAGCTACAGTGGTGGTTGTGTCAGCCCATCACAACACCAGCTACAGTGGTGGTTGTTTCAGCCCATCACAACAACAACTACAGTGGTGGTTGTGTCAGCCCATCACAACACCAGCTACAGTGGTGGTTGTGTCAGCCCATCACAACACCAGCTACAGTGGTGGTTGTTTCAGCCCATCACAACAACAACTACAGTGGTGGTTGTGTCAGCCCATCACAACACCAGCAACAGTGGTGGTTGTGTCAGCCCATCACAACAACAACTACTTACCACCTTCTCACCTCACCAGTTATTATAGAGTATATAAATAAGACTTAAAATGAGGTTTACGCCATTTTATTGTAAAGACGTTTCGTTCCCGGGGACTTAATTTGGCGAATTCATAAAATTCCTTGTGGGCGAAACGTCTCGGCAATACAATGCCATAACCCACATATTGTGTCTTATTTTCCTGCCGTCTATATACTCCGCCTTTGCATTACCAGTTATTGTATGCCAGCAGACATAAAGATGATATTTTTTTTAATATAACTAAATTACAATAATTTCGTTGCGTTCAGCTGAGCATCACCGAGATATTATAACAATGAATTTACACTGTCTGTAGTGCCGAATAGGTAAAACCGGTCAGTTAGCAAGAACTAAATTAAAATTAAGTCCTTTCTACAATTTTCTCTCATACATTTAAAGACATTTTTTCATTTATGTTAATATAAAAAAATAATGATTTTGTACCGAAAGAACCTTAGGAAACTCACCTAACATTATTATAACAAGCGCAATTTAAATTAACCTAATCCAACTAAATATATTTTATATAAGTTTACATTAATAATAAGCAAACACAATAAAATATATTTTTTTCGTTAGGTTCAAAATTATTTTTGCGTTGCTATTTAAGCCATATCCCAGACCCCTCCTTTAAAGTGCAGGCATTGTACTTCCCATTTCCAGGACTCAAGTCCGGCTAAATCTATAATAACCGGTTTCCCTGAATCCCTTCACTAAACATTACCCTGGTTTTGAATCATTTACCAAACTGCGGCAGGCCAGGTTTCGAACCCACGACACATTGTCCCGCCTCAAGAGACCACACAATGTACATGTCACCTATCCACTCAGCCATCGATCCTACAAAGATCACGCACCCAGCAGAGCTAGGTGTTGTTCGTGATCCGAGGACACTCGTGGCAGTGGTATGTTCAAGGTTAATTTCAGCCTCCTGTTTGAATACCCGCCTCCACATGCAGTCTGTATAGCAATGAAACCACGAAACACGTGGCTTTGAATCATTTACCAAACTGTGGCAGGCCAGGGTTTGACCCACCATGAGGAGGTCCAAAGCAGCATGGGTTCAACTCCTTTGCTAGTCGCAGTGTTGTTATTGATCAATACCACTCGTTCGTGGGTACAATAATATAAAATACTGCTTGTTGGGTTAGTACACCAAACGGGAGTAGAATGAAATTAGCTCAGGGCATCCACACCACCCTATGTCCTCGGATGACGGGTAAAACACCAGCTTGGCTGGGTGCGTCATTCTTGAGGATTGTGTGGTCCCGTGGACTATAGCATCATGTGTTTTTGCTAACCATGAGGCGGGCCGAAGCAGCATGGGTTCGACTCCTTGGCTAGTCGCAGTTTTGTTATTGATCAATACCACTCGTTCGTGGGTACAATAATATTATATATATTGAATTTATCTTAGTTTATATAATTTTTAGAATTCTTTTAATCTGCGGGCGTAAAAAAATTCCTGGAAATGCTGACCACTGGAATGTGTTTTAGTGTCTGTTTATGTACAAATTTCAAACATGAATTTTCTTTTAAATACAAGTGTACTATATTTTTTCCCATGCGTGTGGGAGTTTTCATTTGTAAATGGAGCTTTATGTTTACAAGTGAATGACGTTGTGTGTACTCACCTAGTTGTGGTTGCAGGGGTCGTGTCACAGCTCCTGTCCCCGCCTCTTCACTGATCGCTACTAGGACTGCCTGCTCCATGAGTTTTATCATACCTCTTCTTAAGGCTATGTATGAATCTTGCCTCCACCACATCACTTTCTAGACTATTCCACTTCCTGAATCTGTGACTGAAGAAATAGTTCCTAACAGCCCTGTGATTCATCTGAGTCTTCAACTTTAATTGTAACCCTTTGTTGTTGTGTCCCATCTCTGGAATATCCTGTGTCTGTCCACCTTGTCGATTCCTCTCAGCATTTTATATGTCGTTATCATGTCCTCCTCCTATCTATCTTGTCATCCAGTGTCGTCAGGTCGATTTCCCCTAACCTAACCTTTAGGTCATGCCCTTTAGCGCCCGGACTAGTCTCGTTGAAAACCTTTGCACTTCTCCAATTTCCTTACGTGTGTGTGTGTGTGTTGTACTCACCTATATGTACTCACTATATATGGTTGCAGGGGCGATTCATAGCTCCTGGCCCCGCCTCTTCACTGGTTGATACTAATTCACTCTCTCCCTGCTTCATAAGCTTTATCATACCTCTTCTTAAAGCTATGTATGGAACTTGCTTCCACTACTTCCTCTCAGATTATTCCACTTACTGACAACTCTACGGCAAAAAATTCTTCCTAACATCCCTATGACTCATCTGGTTTCGCTTCCAATTGTGGCCCTTGTTCCTGTATCCCATCTCTGAAAATTCAGCCCTGTCCACCTTGTCAATTCCTCTCAGTATTTTATACATTTTCATATCCTCCTGTCCCTCCTGTCATCTAGTGTCATCAGGTTGAGTTCCCTAACCTCCCTCTAAAACATACCTTCAGTTCCGGGACTAAACGTGTTGCAAATTTTTTTCACTTTCTCCAATTTGTGACGTGTTTGACTAGGTGAGGGGTTTCCCTACTGGTGCTGCATACCCAGTATAGGCCTGATATACACGGTGTACAATGTCGTAATGACTCCTTCCAGATGTCAAAAAGCTAATCTCAGGTTTAACGCCCTATGCTGCAGCAGTTTTTGATTGTGTGCCTCAGAGCCATGTTCGTTATAATGCTTACCCCAAGATCCTTTCTTTAAGTGACGTTTGCAGCCTTTGATTCCTAACCTTATGCCGTCTGGTCTTCTGTGTCCTTCCCCAATCTTCATGACCTTACACTTACGGGGTAAAACTCCAGGAGCCCTTTTGGGCCAGACTTGTAGTCTGTACGACCCTTTAACTTCACTATCCTCGTCCGCTTTTATTCTCCTCATCAGTTTCACATCATCAGCGAACGTGACATTTAATCTATTCCTTCCATATTCATCAGTAAACCCGCGGACCCGGGGCGACCCTTTTTTTTCCCCACTGAAAAAGCCCCCTCTACACTTCACGTCCCCACTCGTTTTTCCCCTGTCTTTTTGCCCAAAAAAATTTTTTTTTCTTCCCCCTTAAAATTTTTGGGATTTCAAAATTTTAACCCCGATGAATAAACCCCCCCTCTTTTTTCTTTTTTTTATCAGAACTTTTTGTGCCAGTTTCCCCATCTTTTGAAGTGTGATTGTCATGTATGAGCCCTTTTCAGTGTTTCCCCTACTTTCCCGATGATCTTTTCCATGACTTTGCATTATAAAATCAGTGACACTGGTTTGAATTTTAACGCTTCCGTCTGTCTCCTTTTTTAAAAAATTAACTACATTTGCGTTTCCCCGCCTCAGGAATTTTTCGATAGATTTTTGAAGATTGTTGCTAGTGGCACACACAGTTCCTCTGCTCCCTCCCCCAGTATGTTATCGGGGCCCCCCCGCCTTTGAGGTATCTAGTTCACCTAGCATTTTCTTTCCCTCTACCTTGGTTATGTGTATTGCCCCCAAAACCCCCGGGGGGTCCCTACCTCCACTGTTTGCTGGAATTTTTCCCCTGTCTCTATTGTGAATACTTCTTTTTTTGTTTTTAGTTCATCACATATTTCCTGGCCCCCTTTTTGTGGGCCCCTCCTTCTTTCCTCCATGATTACCTCCCCCTTTTGACTGTTGTTTTCTCCTAATGTGACTGTATAACAACTTTTTTTCTTTTTTGGGGTTTTTGATGCTATGTCGTTTTTTGCCTCTTTTCTCCATCCCAGCATATTCTTTTCTGCTTCTGCTCAACTTTGTTTTTTGAGTCCTTTCCCTTTAAAAACCCTTTTTTCCATGCTCTAGTACATTTTTTTGGCCTCTTTACACCTCAGTTAAACCATGGGCTCCTCGGGTCTTACTATTTTTTTGTTACCCTTTGGTATGAACTTCTCCTCCCCCCCTGCATTTAGTGGTCACTAGTTCCATCATTTCATTACTTTTTTTCCCCCTCTAGTTCTTTTCCCACTGCACTTCATGCAGGAAATTTCCCATTCCTATGTCCCCCCCTTTTTGAAGTTTTTTTTCTCTCGTTTTTCCCGGGGTGCTGCATTCTCCATTTGGAACTCTAAAAGGGGTTTTTAAAACTCGGGGCATCATGATCACGGGCCAAAAGGGGGCTTTCTTTTTGATATCCCTTTTCCCCCAACATTAAAGGGTAAAATTGAGACCCCGCCTTGCTGCAACATCTCCTCTCTCTGGTTGTACCCTTTTAAAATGTTGGGCTGGGTTTTAAAACAGTCTCCAACATTTTGGGCCCTCCATGTTTCTGGTCCCCATGTGGCTCGGTTTTTTTCCCCGTCAATCTATGATGAAACCCCCCCTTCTAAATAATTTTTTCCTACCCATATGAGCCCCCCTGGCCACTTCAGCTAGTGTACCCCCCATTGTCCTTTTTTGTACACATCATACTTTGTTTTTTCCCCTTTTTGGTGGGGGGTTTTCCATCACTGCATCATCCCCCTTTGGGGAAAACTGAAATGTTCCTACAATAAAATGTCTTTTTCCCCCCCTTTTGTCCATTCCTTTTTTCCCCAAAACTTCACTGGTTTATGACGGGTTTTCCCTCCCTCCTTTGTTCCTCTGTTTTTCCCCGGGGGTCTGATACCAGGTGGAAAGAGACTGTTTTCACCCCCGTAAGTTTTGTCTGTTAGTGTTATGATGAAAGGTGATGCATCAATGATTCGTTTTTTCCCCCTTTTTACTCTTATTTTTTATTCCATCTGAATTGGTGCCCCTACCTTTTTCTTCCTTTCCATTACTGTTTTTTTGGGGAGGGAAAAGGAAGGTGCAGACTGGAGGGTGGGGGGGGGGCCAATTTATGGGGGGTCGTGATTGTGAAATTAGTGCTCTGGATTGAGGTAATTGTTAATATTCCTGAGTCTTTTCGTGGCTTTGTTTTGGGATCCCCCTTTTGCCTTCCATCTTGAATGTCAATTTTATTGGTCAATTTTTTTTTCCCCCCCCCCCAACTGGAAAAAATTTTTTCCTGAGACATGTCCTTTCCTGTTTTGCAATGATCTCTTTCTCTGTTTCCTCCCAATCTTTCTTTTTATCAAAGGGCTTTCCTTCAGCCTCCTGGGCCCCCCAATAATTATTGACCTCTCCCCCCTTTTTCCCCTTTTTTTTTTCTCAATATCTCTGGATCTGATTTAAGCATCTCCTTTGTTGTTTCCCCCTTTTTATTTCCTGGGCACTGATGGCCTGATGTACTTTCAAAAAAACTTTTAGTCCATCCCCCCCCTTTATTCCCCCCCCCTATTGATGTTTCCATTTAGTCACCTTGCCTTTCGGACCTTCTTTATATCCTGCTTCCCCTCCATTTCTTCCTCCGTCTTTGTTTTTTGCCTCCTTCTAAAATCATGATTCACTTCTTGCTCTCTGCAGATATCTTTCTAAATGTTATTGTAAGTCATTTAACCTTTTTTCCCCCCCTTGATCCATTTTTTTTTTGGGTGTTCTTTTCCCCCCCTTCCTTTTTAGACCAACCATCCCCAGTTCCCTTGCCTTTACGTCCCCCCCTTTTTAGATCCCATTTTTTTTTCTGTTAGGATTAGCTCCTTCAGCTTTTTAAAAAAATATGTGTGTGGTGGAAGGGGGGGGTTTATGATCTAATGTGTTAGGTTGGGTTTTTCTGAGTATATGTATACGTGTGTGTTTTTTTTCCATTTTTTCCTAGGCACATGTGATTTGACACTAGGCCTGTTGTATGTGTGTGTGTGTGTAAAAGGGAAAACAAAGTTTCCCCCCCCCGGGGAAAAAAACCCCCGGGGCCCCCCCTGCGTGGCGAGAGTTTTTTTACTAGGCCCCCCGGGGTGGTTTTAATTTGTCCAGGGGTGATTGAAATGGGTGTTGTGTGTGTGTGTGTGGTGCGCGCGCGCTTTTTTTGAAAAAGGGGGGGGGCACTTTTACCTAGACTAACTACTCTTTTGAAGATTAATTATTTCACACTTTATTCCTTATTAATATACTTTAAAATTTGCTACTATAATACTTGGGGGTTTCACGTGTGTTTGTGTGTGCGTGCGTGTGTACTAACTTGTTCTTTTAAGAAAAAAAGGGGGGAACTGGGGTACCTCGTCTTTAAGATTTTTTTTTAACTTACAAAAAATTGTCAGAGCACCCCCATCTATCTCCCGGCATAAAAATTAGGGGGGGAGTGATGGATAGCATTAATCAGAAGGGGGAACACTATAAAAATTTTTCACCAACCAAAATTGCCAATGGGGAAGTTTTTTTTTTTTTTTAACAAATATTAAATACATTGTATATAACAAAATAGACGTATATAATATCAAAAAACTAAACTCGAAAATACCCATTTTTTCCCATCCATTTTTTTTGGGGTTTTTACCTCGTGCACTATAAAGTACCAAAATTAACCTTCCCCCCAGTCCCTAATAACTTTTATATTTTTCCAACCCCCCGCCCCACTGGCCCCCCCATATAACCCCCTTTTTTTTTTTTTTTTTTGAATTTTTGGATCCCCCAAAGAAAAAAATCAAAACACTTAACTATAGAAACAACAAAACTTAACTATGGTGCTTTCCCAAAAAAACAAAAAAAAACATAAAAAGGAAAAAAAACCTTTTAGGGTTGACAAAATATATGAAAACCCCAAACCCAATAATCCCCCAAAATTCAATATTCCCCCCAAAGGGCTAACACACAATAACATTTAATCCGACAAAAACCCCTACAATATATCCCAAAGGGACAAATAAAAAACCAACATAAATTTGAATAACACGCTAAATTTATTTTTTT
>WNWK01021703.1:0-33707 GCA_009830355.1 Cherax destructor | reverse complement strand
AGCTGCTTAGGTATGGAAAAAATGAAGAACTCAAAAGAACACTATATACAAAAGCAAGAGGGTCACCACATAGAACGAAAGGAACACGTAAAGGACTTGGGAATAATTATGTCTTCTGATCTGTCGTTTAAAGACCATAACAAGACAAAGATCACAACAGCCAGGAAGATGACGGGGTGGGTATTAGAACTTTCAAAACAAGGAAATAATGCCGATGGTGACACTATTCAAATCGCTAGTGCTCCCCACTTAGAATACTGCTCAGTGCTGAGGCCCCGTTCAGGACAGGAGAAATAGCAGAGCTGGAACAAATCCAGAGATCGTTTACGGCTCACATTGAGCCATTGAAACATCTAAATTATTGGGAACGCCTTCAAGTCTTGAACATGTACTCATTGGAGCGGAGGAGAGAGAATACATGATAATATATCATGGAAAGTACTTGAGGGCCTGGTCCCAAATCTGCACACTGCCATAACAACATACTGGAGTGAGAGATATGGGAGAAAGTGTAAAATAAACCCAGTGAGGAGCAGGGTGCGGTGGGGACAATACGGGAGCACTGTATTAACATCCGGGGTCCCAGACTATTCAACATCTTACCAGAAGATATCCGAAACATGGCTGGAACCAGTGAAGAAGCCTTCAAGAGGAAACTGGACAAATATCTTCACCAGGTGCCAGATCAACCAGGCTGTGATGGATATGTGGGGCAGCGGGCCTCCAGCAGCAACAGCCTGGTTGACCAGGCAAGCACCAGGCGAGCCTGGCCCATGGCCGGGCTCAGAAATGATACTCTCGAAACTCTTCAAGGTATATCAAAGGTGTGATGTCACCGTTGTTGTTCAATATATTTATAGATGGGGTTGTAAGAGAAGTGAATGCGAGGGTCTTGGCAAGAGGTGTGGGGTTAAAAGATAAAGAATCAAATACAAAGTGGGAGTTGTCACAGTTGCTTTTTGCTGATGACTGTGGTTTTGGGAGATTCTGAAGAGAAGTTGCAGAGGTTGGTGGATGAATTTGGTAGGGTGTGTAAAGAAGAAAATTGAAAGTGAATATAGGAAAGAGTAAGGTGATGAGGATAACAAAAAGATTAGGTGACGAAAGATTGGATATCAGATTGGAGGGAGAGAGTATGGAGGAGGTGAATGTATTCAGATATTTGGGAGTGGACATGTCAGCAGATGGGTCTATGAAGGATGAGGTGAATCATAGAATTGATGAGGGAAAACGGTGAGTGGAGCACTGGAGACAAAGAACTTTGTCCATGGAAGTAAAGAGGGAATGTATGAGAGTATAGTTATACCAACACTCTTATATGGGTGTAAAGCATGGGTGATGAATGTTGCAACGAGGAGAAGGCTGGAGGCAGTGGAGATGTCATGTCTGAGGTCAATGTGTGGTGTGAATATAATGCAGAGAATTCAGAGTTTGGAAATTAGGAGGAGGTGCGGGATTACCAAAACTATTATCCAGAGAGCTGAGGAGGGTTGTTGAGGTGGTTCGGACATGTAGAGAGAATGAAACGAGACAGAATGACTTCGAGTGTATAAATCTGTAGTGGAGGGAAGGCGGGGTAGGGGTCGGCCTAGGAAAGGCTGGAGGGAGGGGTAAAGGAGGTTTTGTGTGCGAGGGCTTGGACTTCCAGCAAGCATGTGTGAGCGTATTTGATAGGAGTGAATGGAGACAAATGGTTTTAATACTTGACGTGCTGTTGGAGTGTGAGCAAAGAAACATTTATGAAGGGATTCAGGAAACCGGCAAGCCAGACTTGAGTCCTGGAGATGGGAAGTACAGTGTCTCTGCACTCTGAAGGAGGGGTGTTTATGTTGCAGTTTTATAACTATAGTGTAAAGCACCCCTCTGGCAAGACAGTGATGGAGTGAATGATGTTGAAAGTTTTCTTTTCGGGCCACCCTGCCTTGGTGGGAATCGGGCCCATGTGTTAATAAAATAAATAATTGAACATACATACCTAGTTTAGCTGTTTATCTATTGTGTATTCATATTGTTAATTGTTCCAGGATCATTGTTTCTGTATTCCATTATCAAACAGCCACATAAATTGTAAAAGTAAATATTGCAGGAATAATAATTATTAATAAGAAAAGAGAAGAGCAAGGTTAAGTGTATATTGAATATGAATACAATTTTTCCTGTCATTTTACATGTTCATGAGACATTAAACATACTGAGAGGACTAGCAATCCTGCCAAGTGCAAAATATTTAACAGGCTTCTATTTCACACTCATGACAGGTAGGTAGTAGGTTGATATACAGCAACCATCCATGGAGGTACTACCATTCTGTTAGCTGCTGATCTTTTTTTCTGTCTGATGAATGTGTACAATGGCAGGTGCATCTTACAAACTTTTACTTACATTCAGTATACACTTACATTTACCTTTTGTCTTGTAAATTTAAGAAGGTCTCATCCAAGATGAAGCCATGGGGTGAAACTCCCTCGAAAGCTTTGTTGCACAACAGTATTAATATTGTGATGAACACGAAGGTGTGACATTTCGTTCTGTAAAGCTTTATCAATGCTCTACATAGAGCCAACCATCACAATAAAAGCTTGCTTTGCAACTGTCTTTTTTCTTATCACTGTGAGTAGTTTGCCTTTGTATCCAGTATTAATATTATATTTGTTTGCAAACTCATTCCAGATTGGTGATAATGTTGTTGTGTCATCGGAGACAGAGATTGCTCTCAGCTTAGGAGTCATATTTGCTTTTGAAGAAGAGTCCGTCAAAGTTGTATTAGACAGGTATGTACAAATTTTTTCTTAGCTGTATAATCTGAAAGTGTACTTCTTTGAGGGAGGGGAAGGGAACAGAGCAGATGTAACAAATGTGACTGGTGCAGAAGTGGCAAGAAGAAAAATGAATTAAGATGAACGAGTGATTAATTTCATCCAACAATTTATAAAGGCAGGAAATTTGAGAGAAAGTTTTAAAAAATAATGCAGTTGCTGACAACCCACAGATGTGTATGATGTTAATCTGAGCATTCGATGTATATGCATTTAATTTAAGCAAATGATATATACACAAGCCACTTGCTATAGGTGGCATTATGTATGTCTGATAATTTTTTTTTTCGACAAGTCAGCCGTCTCCCACCGAGGCAGGGTGACCTAAAAGAAAGAAAATCCCCAAAAGAAAATACAGTGGACCCCGAGTTTCGTAAACCCGGAAATCGTACATTTATGTAAGTATAATATTGTAAGTGCTTGTGGAAAAGTATTTTTGGGGTCTGAAATAGACTAACCTACGTGACATTTTTCTTAAGGGGTAAATTCGTTCGGTAATGGCACTTGGAGCAGACTTCAGGAGGAAGTTTTTACGAAACTCGGGGGTCCACTGTACTTTCATCATCATTCAACACTTTCACCTCATACATAATCACTGTCTTTGCAGAGGCTACAGTTTAGAATAGTCTCTCCAAACTGTCACTATCCCAGACACCTCCTTTAAAGTGCAGGCATTGTACTTCCCATTTCCAGGACTCTAGTTCGGCTAAATCTTTAATAACCGGTTTTCCTGAATCCCTTCACTAAATATTACCCTGCTCACACTACAACAGCTTGTCAGGTCCCAAAAACCATTCATCTCCATTCACTCCTATCTAACACACTCACACACGCTTGCTGGAAGTCCAAGCGCATCGCCCACAAAACCTCCTTTACCACCTCCCTCACAATTTAGTATGCATGCAGGGATGTTGCGGGTCATCTGAGCTGTAATATCATTGTGCTTCTGGCAAGATAGTGAATTAAGTGACAGTGAGAGTGTTTTCTTCTTTGTTGGGTCGCCCGATCTCTGTGGGAGATGGCTGGAGTGTTAAAAAAAAAAATTAGCAGCATGCACAAACTCATTATAAGAAATTGCTGGTTCTGGCATGACTCTTAAAGTATTCAAGGTGTTGGATGGTGAATAGAAAAACTGTGCAGTTTAAGAAACCACTAGTGCACCTGAAGGAGTACCAAACACTAAAATATTTAAACCAAAAATTCCACAATAAGATAGAGAAACATTAAGGGTTACTAAAAACATAAATGTAAAATAAGGAAGACAGCATAGAAAACAGGAGAATTGAGAGAGATTAAAAGGGTTATATATATAGGTGCAGAAAATGGAATAGAAGATCAGGTGACAGTAGCCTGAATGTAACAGCAACACAAAGAAGTAACATTCAATCAGGTAATCAGGTAAAGGTGGTGTGAACAAATTATAGTGATATTAATTAATACTTTAAGTTCCTAATTTTTCTATTTTATCACAGGGATTTAAAATTATACTCCAACTGGCGTAAAAACAATTTCATGTGGATCGATGTGAATACCAGAATACAATGAGCATCAATTTCACTAACCTAGCAAAGCTGCTGATGGACACTCCTCAGGCTGCTCATCTTAGGGCCTTGTTAATTGATAGGTAAATATGAAATTTAATTTTTTAATAGTTGAAACCATTTTTACTTTTTCTTTATTTGGTTGGGGAAGTTAGGAACTTGTATATAATTATCTTATCTCTTCTGTCTAAGAAGGGCATTTTCAGAACCTTCAGTATTTGAAAAGAAACAAATACAGTATCAAGGCAATCCCTTCTGAGTAGTTTTTCCTCGCAACTTATTTGCGTTATCTTATTTTTCACTTGTATTCTATTGTTAATTTTTAAAGTTCACTTTAAAGGAATTGTTACATTTTATAATCTTTTGCTAAATCTATTATTTATGTATTTTTTAGAAATCTTCCATCTTTCAAGCAAGGCCTTTCCAAGGACGTTGTCTTCAAGGGTAAACACATCATTAAGGCCTTGAATAAGACTCAACAACGAGCAGTTCTCAAAACCCTCATGGCTGAGAGCTATAGCTTGCTCAAGGGTTACCCAGGAACAGGTAAACAAAATTCATATCTCCAAGACATCATGGTAGTGTTTCTATACCAAGAATCTTTAAAATAGTTTTTGACCATGAGTGTTCTTTATTTTGTATACTTTTGGGAGCCACAATAGGTAAATAATATAAATAAATACATTTTTAATACAAGAAGTTTGGTCATCCATAACAAATTTGCAAGTTTCCTTATTCATAGGTTTCTATCTTCCAGTGTTTATAAAAGTGAATAAATTCAATTATCTAACTTTTTTTCTGGCTTGATGGTTATTATTTCTTACAAATGTGAATATTACCTGAAGTATACCTGGAAGGGGTTTCGGGGGTCAATGCCCGTGGCCCGGTCCATGACCAGGCCTCGTGGTGGAGCAGGACCTAATCAACCAGGCTGTTACTGCTGGCCTTACGTAAATTGACGTACGAGCCATTACCTGGCTGCTCAGGTAATGACTTTAGGTGCCTGTTCAGTGCCTTCTTGAAGACAGCCAGGGGTCTATTGATAATCCCCCTTATGTATGCTGGGAGGCATTTGAACAGTCTTGGGCTTCTGACTCTTATTGTACTGTCCCTTAGCATACTCTTAGTGCCCCTACTTTTCACTGGGGGGATGTTGCATCTCCTGCCAAGTCTTTTGCTTTCGTAGGAGATGCAGCATAACCCCAGTGAAAAGCAGGGGTGCCACGAGTATGCTAAGAGACAACACAATAAGTGTCAGGGGCCCAAGACTGTTCAACTGCCTCCCAGTGATGAGTTTCAGAAATATGGCCCGTGAAACATTGAATGAGGCAAAATCTAAAAAAAAAAAAAAAAGATTGACTGTTTTGCATTATTCACATTTTTTAGTTTGAGACGTGTGATGCAGACTGAAGTGTACATGTGTTAATACAATATTTTGATGGATAACCAACAATTTAATTTTTTTTTTCCCAACACGTCGGCCGTCTCCCACCGAGGCAAGGTGACCCAAAAAGAAAAAATACTTTCATCATCATTCAACACTTTCACCTCACTCATACATAATCACTGTCTTTGCAGAGGCACTCAGATACGACAGTCCCTCCAAACTGCCAATATCCCAAACCCCTCCTTTAACCCTTTGACTGTTTCTGTCGTATATATACGTCTTACGAGCCAGTGTTTTTGACGTATTAATACTCCAAAATTCTAGCGGCTTCAAATCAAGCGGGAGAAAGCTGGTAAGCCCACATGTGAGAGATTGGGTTTGTGTGGTCAGTGTGTGCAGTATAAAAAAAATCCTACATTGCATAGAGAGAAAAAAACTCCGACCATGTTTTTGTATTAAAACTCCGAATTTGAGGTGTATTTTCGTATAGTATTTATGGTTGTATTCTTGTTTTCTTGGTCTCATTTGATAGAATGGAAGACATATTACAGAAATAGAGATGATTTTGATTGGTTTCACAATGAAAAGGACCTTGAAATTGAGCTCAAAGTAGGGGAAATGTTCGATTTTTGCCGATGTTCAAGAGTAAACTAATGACGTCATTGTCGTCCAATAAATGTCCAACTAGCCATTCTAATACGCAGTCATGAATGGGTTGACATTATTTATACAATTATTACAATAATTCAGTAGTCTGCATAACAGTAAATCTTCTATTTATTGTGTGAATAAAAATTCAAAATAGAAAGCAAGAGTAATATAAGAAGGGCCTGAAGACGTGACTGATGAACAGAGAAAATTTTATTTTAGTGCCAGGAATGTCTGCATTGTTCATTCTGGGCGCTATTTTGAAATTGTCATCTTTTTTAATTTACGTGAAATTGGCCAAATGGCGAATTTCTGACCACTTTATTGGGTAGTTGAAATCGATAAATGGGCAGTTTCTTGTACTCAATCGATAGAACAAATGGAGTTCTAAAGAAATAGCTATGAGTTTGGTTGACTGGAACAATGGAATTGGCCGAAAATAGGGCTCAAAGTGGGCGAAAATGCGGATGCGTAAATATCACCAAGATCGCTAACTTCGTGAGAGCGTAATTCTGTAAGTTTTCCATCAAATTTCGTACTTTTGGTATCATTACCATTGGGAAAAGATTCTCTTATCATTTCATATGATTTTTTTTTTTTTTTTTTTTTCAAATATTTTGCGACAGAGAGACACTTTAGGATTTTAGGTCGCAACAGTTAAAGTGCAGGCATTGTACTTCCCATTTCCAGGGCTCAAGTCTGACTAACCGGTTTCCCTGAATCCCTTCACAAAATATTACCCATGCTTACACTCCAACAGCTCATCAGGTCCCAAAAACCATTCGTCTCCATTCACTCCTATCTAACATGCTCACACACGCTTGCTGGAAGTCCAAGCCCCTTGCCCACAAAACCTCTTTTACCCCCTCCCTCCAACCTTTTCAAGGACGACCCCTACCCCGCCTTCCTTCCCCTACATATTTATACGCTCTCCAAGTCATTCTACTCTGATCCATTCTCTCTAAATGACCAAACCACTCCAACAACCCCTCTTCAACCCTCTGACTAATACTTTTAGTAACTCTACACCTCCTCCTAATTTCCACACTCCGAATTCTCTGCACAATATTTACACCACACATTGCCCTTAGACAAGACATCTCCACTGCCTCCAGCTGCCTCCTCTCTGCAGCATTTACAACCCAAGCTTCACACCCACATAAAGAGTGTTGGTACCAATATACTTTCGTACATTCCCTTCTTTGCCTCCATAGATAATGTTTTTTGTCTCCACAGATACCTCAACTCACCACTCACCTTTTTTCCTTCATCAATTTTAAGGTTTACGTCATCCTTCATAAACCCATCCGCTGACACGTCAGCTCCTAAATACAGTGGCCCCCGAGTTTCTGCCATAATTCATTCCAGAATGCTGTTCAAGTGCCATTACCAAATGAATTTGTTCCCATAAGGAGTAATGTAAAGTAGGTTAGTCCGTTTCAGACCCCCAAAAATACATTTACAAAAGCACTTACAATAATACACTTACATAACTGTTTGAATTTTGAGGTGATCGAAACTCGGGGGTCCACTGTACAGTGGAATCCCGAGTTTCGAACTTAATCCGTTCCAGGAGCTAGTTCTAAACTTGAAATGTTTAAAACTCGAAGCAATATTTCCCATAAGAAATAATGGAAATATAATTACGTAATCCGTTCCAGAAACCCAAAAATATTCACAAAAAATACATTTTAATGAGATTAATTATAGTTTTACATACACACAACATTTATACATAGTACAGTTATTCATAAATAAATACAGACATTTAAATTAACATTTAAATAAATATAAAATAACATTTTTACTTTCCTTTATTGAAGATTGTTGATGGCATCTGGAAGATAGGGAGGAGGAGTGAGGGAGGGAGGGCTTACTGTTTGGAAGGAAAATCCCCCTCCATAAAGACTTCAGGTAACAAGTCCTTATCTGGGGTTACTTCCCTTCTTTGTCTTTTAATGCCACTAGGACCAGCTTGAGAGTCACTGGACCCCTGTCTCAAAAAATAACTGTCGAGTCCTCTGTTTCTGGCGCCTCTTTAAGATGTCCCTAAAATGGGACAGTGTTTTGTCACTGAACATGTTGCAGATATGGCTTGTTTCAGCATGCTCAGTGTGGTATTTCTCCACAAACTGTTGCACATCATTCCACTTGGAACAAATCTCCTTAATCTCTGAAGAAGGCACCTCATCCACTCCCTCTTCCTCCTCCTGTGAAGCAAGTTCCTGAACTCTGGTCTGATGCTGTTCCAGTTCCAGCTCTTCAGTGGTTAGCTCTGCATTGTGGTCATCCACCAACTCTTCCACATCCTTGCCACTCACCTCTAACCCCAGGGACTTGCCCAATGCCACAATACCTTCCACAATAGGCAGAGGGTCGGCAGGATCAGGGTCAGCCTCAAACCCTACAAAATCCCTCTCTTGGACACAACCTGGCCACAGTTGTCTCCAAGCAGAGTTCAAAGTCCTGGAAGTCACTCCCTTCCAAGCCTTACCTATAAGGACTATGGAGTAGTAGATATTGAAGTGATTCTTCCAGAACTCTCTTAGGGTCATTTCAGTGTCCGAGGTCACTTCAAAACACTTTTCAAACAGTGCTTTTGTGTAGAGTTTTTTGAAGTTAGAAATGACCTGCTGGTCTATGGGCTGGAGGAGAGGAGTGGTGTTAGGAGGCAAGAACTTCATTTGTATAAAACTGAAGTCCTTACACAGTAGGTCTACCAAGTTTGGAGGATGTGCAGGATCATTCTCCAGTAACAGGAGGCACTTGGGGTCCAATTTATTGTCCAGGAGATATATTTTCACACTGGGACCAAGCTCTTCATGGATCCACTCTGAAAATTTGCCTTGTGACTCATGCCTTATGATTAGCTTTCCACAACACACACAATCTATTCTTGACAACACTGTGTTTCTTGAACACACTGGGATTTTCTGAGTGATACATGAGTAAAGGCTTCACTTTAAAATCCCCACTAGCGTTAGAACAAAACAAGAGAGTTAGCCTGTCTTTCATAGGCTTGTGTCCTGGCAGTGCCTTTTCCTCCTGAGTAATGTAGGTCCTGTTGGGCATTTTCTTCCAAAACAGGCCTGTTTCTTCACAATTGAACACTTGTTTGGGTTTCAAATTTTCAATCTTTATGTAGTCCTGAAATTCAGTTATGAATTTTTCAGCCGCACGTTTGTCTGAACTGGCAGCCTCACCATGCCTTACCACATTATGTATGCCACTTCGCTTCTTAAATCTGTCAAACCAGCCTCTGCTGGCCTCAAAATCACTAACACTAAAATCAGCACTGGTTCCAGGCATTTTCTTTACAAGATCGGCCTTGCCTTTTCACAAATGATTGTCTCCGACACACTATCACCTGCTAACTCTTTATCCTTGATCCACACCAATAACAACTTCTCAACCTGTTCGACTATTTGTGGTCTATTTTTGGTTAGCATATCAACACCTTTTGCAACATCAGCTTCTTTGATTTGTTCTTTCTTTGCCAGGATAGAAGCGATAGTTGACTTGTTTGCCATATATCCTTGCAAGCTCTGCAATTAGCACACCACTCGTATTTTTGTACTATTTCCTTCTTCATATCTATGGTGTTTCTCACTTTCTTTACCACAGGGGTACCACTAGGAACTTTCTTTGGACCCATGGTAGCTTATTTCACAGTTGCACTTAATGAAAAAGCTCGAATTAATTGTGAAATGTTTGGAAGAGCGCGCAGGGTAATGTTCACTGGAGGATAAACAAAGCTAGACTGACTCACAATGCCTGCGCAGGCAGGTGCGCAGGCGCTGGGCGGACAGGTCTGGTACGCACACGGTTCGAAACACGGGGCACGTTCGATACTTAGGACAAAATTTGTTCGAAAAAAGCGTTCGAAACTCAAATCGCTCGATAGTCGAGGCGTTCGAAACTTGGGGTTCCACTGTATCTGAAAACATTCACTTCTTCCATACTCCCTCTCTCCAATGTGATATCCAATTTTTCTTCATCTAAATTGTTTGATACCCTCATCACCTTACTCTTATCTATGTTCACTTTCAACTTTCTACCTTTACACACCCTCCGAAACTCGTCCACTAACTTTTGCAACTTTTCTTTAGAATCTCCCACAAGCACAGAATCATCAGCAAAAAGTAACTCAACTTCCATTTTGTATTTGATTCCCCATAATTTAATCTCATCCCTCTCCCCAACACCCTAGCATTTACTTCTTTTACAGCCCCATCTATAAATACAGTATATTAAACAACCATGGTAACATTAAACATCCCTGTCTAAGACCTACTTTTACCGGAAAGTAATCTCCCTCTTTCCTACACACCCTAACTTTAGCCTTACTATCCTCATAGAAACTCTACAGTATTTAGTAACTTGCTACCTTTTCCATATATTTGCAACATCTGCCACATTGCTCCCCTATCCACTCTATCATTTGCCTTTTCTAAATCCATAAATTCAATGAAAACTTCCCTACCTTTATCTAAATACTGCTCACATATATGCTTCAATGTAAATACTTGATCTACACATCCCCTACCCACTCTAAAGCCTTCTTGCTCATCTGCAATCCTACTCTCTGTCTTACCTCTAATTCTTTCAATAATCACCTGGTATACTCAGTAAACTTATTCCCCTATAATTTTTACAGTTTCTTTTGTGCCCCTTCCCTTTATATAATGGAACTATACACACACACTGCCAATCCCTAGGTACCTTCCCCTCTTTCATACATTTATTAAACAAAAATACCAACTACTCCAACACTATATCCCCCCTGCTTTTAACATTTCTGTCATGATCCCATCAGTTCCAGCTACTTTACCCTCTTTCATTCTACGTAATTCCTTACGCACCTCCCAGACACTCACATCCTGCTCCTCTTCACTCCTAAAAGATGTTGTACTTCCCTGGCCAGTGCATGAAATTACCGTTTCCCTTTCTTCATCGACATTTAAAAGTTCCTCAAAATATTCCCGCCATCTACCCAATACCTCCAGCTCCCCATCTACTAACTCCCCTACTCTGTTTTTAACTGACAAATCCATTTGTTCCCGAGGTTTTCTTAACTTGTTTATCTCCAAAAAAATTTCTTATTTTCAGCAAAATTTCTTGACAGTGCCTCTCCCACTCTATCATCTGCTCTCCTTTTGCACTCTCACCACTCTCTTCACCTTTCTTTTACTCTCCATATACTCTGCTCTTCTTATAACACTTCTGCTTTGTAAAAACTTCTCATAAGCTACCTTTTTCTCTTTTATCACACCCTTTACTTCATCATTCCACCAATCACTCCTCTTTCCTCCTGCACCTACCCTCCTATAGCCACAAACCTCTGCCCCACATTCTAATACTGCATTTTTAAAACTATCCCAACCCTCTTCAAAGCCCCCACTATTCATATTTGCACTAGCCCACCTTTCTGCCAATAGTTCCTTATATCTCACCCTAACTTCCTCCTCCCTTAGTTTAAACACTTTCACCTCTCTTACTTGCTGTTGCCATTTTCTTTTTGTCCCATCTACCTCTTACTCTAACTGTAGCTACAACTAAATAATGATCCAATATATCCGTTGCCCTCTATAAACATGTACATCCTGAAGCCTACCCATCAACCCTTTATCCACCAATACATAATCTAACAAACTACTTTCATTACGTGCTATATCATACCTTGTATACTTATCCTCTTTTTCATAAAATATGTATTAGGAGTGATGAGGGTATCAAACGATTTAAATAAAGAAAAATTGGATATCACATTGGAGAGAGGGATTATGGAAGAAGTAAATGTTTTCAGATATTTGGGAGTTGATGTGTCAGCGGATGGGTTTATGAAGGATGAGGTTAACCATAGAATTGATGAAGGAAAAAAGGTGAGTGGTGCATTGAGGTATCTGTGGAGACAAAAAACTTTATCCATGGAGGCAAAGAAGGGAATGTACGAAAGTATAGTGGTACCAACACTCTTATATGGGTGTGAAGCATGGGTTGCAAATGCTGCAGCGAGGAGGAGGCTGGAGGCAGTGGAGAGGTCCTGTCTAAGGGCAATGTGTGGTGTAAATATTATGCAGAAAATTCGGAATGTGGAAATTAGGAGAAGGTGTGGAGTTACTAAAAGTATTTGTCAGAGGGCTGAAGAGGGGTTGTTGAGGTGGTTTGGTCATTTAGAGAGAATGGATCAAAGTAGAATGACTTGGAGAGCGTATAAATCTGTAGGGGAAGGAAGGCGGGGTAGGGGTCGTCCTAGAAAAGGTTGGAGGGAAGGGGTAAAGGAGGTTTTGTGGGCGAGGGGCTTGGACTTCCAGCAAGCATGTGTGAGCGTGTTAGATAGGAGTGAATGGAGACGAATGGTTTTTGGGACATGACGATCTGTTGGAGTGTGAGCAGGGTAACATTTTGTGAAGGGATTCATGGAAACCAGTTAATTGATTTAGTTGGACTTGAGTCCTGGAAATGGAAAGTACAATGCCTGCACTTTAAAGGAAGGGTCTGAGGTAGTGACAGCTGGGAGGGACTATTCTCAGCTGTCGTATCTGAGCTCCTCTGCAAAGACAGTGATTATGTATGAGTGTGGTGAAAGTGTTGAATGATGATGAAAGTATTTTCTTTTTGGGGATTTTCTTTCTTTTTGGGTCACCCTGCCTCGGTGGGAGACGGCCGACTTGTTGAAAAAAAAAAAATGTATTACGTACTTACGTATTTCTACACATAGCTCAAATAAAGGCTCCCCATTTTCATTTACTCCTGGCACTCCAAATTTACCTACTATTCCCTCCACAACATTTTTACCCACTTTAGCATTGAGATCCCCAACCAAAAGTATCTCTCACTTGGTTCAAAACTCCCCACGCACTCACTCAACATTTCCCAAAATCTCTCTCTCCTCTACACGTCTCTCTTCTCCAGGTGCATAAATACTTAATATAACCCACTTTTCACATCCAACCCTTATTTTACTCCACATAATCCTTGAATTTATACATTTATATTCCCTCTTTTCCTGCCATAACTTACCCTTCAACATTATTGCTACTCCTTCTTTAGCTCTAACTCTATTTGAAACCCCTGACCTAATCCCATTTATTTCTCCCCACTTAAACTCTCCTACCCCCTTCAGCTTTGTTTCACTTAAAGCCAGGACATCCAGCTTCTTTTCATTCATAACATCCACAATCATCTTTTATTCGCACAACATCCAAACACATTCAAACATCCCACTTTGATGGTTTTCTTCTTTTTTTTTTTAGTAAGCTATATGGGAAAAGGGGTTCCTAGCCCATTGTTTCTGGCATTTTAGTTGACTTTTACAACACGCATGGCTTACGGAGGAAAGATTCTTATTTTACTTCCCCATGGATATGAAAGGAAAAGCAATAAGAACAAGAACTCTTAAGATAAAATCAAAGAAAACTCAGATGAGTGTGTATACATAAATGTGTACATGCATGTGTAGTTTGACCTAAGTGTAAATAAAAGCAGCAAGATGTACCTGAAATCTTGCATGTTTATGAGACAGAAGAAAGGCACCAGCAATCCTACCATTATGTAAAACAAATACAGGCTTCCTTTTTACACTCGCTTGGTAGGATGGTAGTATCTTCCTGAGTGGTTGCTGTCTACCAACCTACTACCTTTATT
The DNA here is from genome assembly GCA_009830355.1 of Cherax destructor. Classification (NCBI taxonomy): domain Eukaryota; kingdom Metazoa; phylum Arthropoda; class Malacostraca; order Decapoda; family Parastacidae; genus Cherax; species Cherax destructor. Next base: position 19,668 of record WNWK01021703.1, on the reverse strand, counting down.
ATTGATAAAAAATAGATATCAGTAAGACAATATCTTACACTTTCGATAAAACTTACAATATTACAATCTTCTGTAGTCTTATTAGAACTTAATTTCCAGTTTAATACTTCAAGCTCTGGCTCCACATTTCCCCATCATCACTTTCTTATTAACTGCCCCTCTGTAAGACATCATGGTACAATGGTGACCCACCAAACTTAAGCATCCTCACCTGGATTTCAAAGTGCAGTAATCATCATCTCTCCACTGCAGTGGACTTGTTGTGTCTGAGGGCAATGTGTGGTGTGAATATTATGCAGAGAATTCATAGCTTGAAGATTAGGAGGTGCAGGGTTACTAAAAGTATTATCCAGAGGGCTGAAGAGGGGTTGTTGAGGTGGTCTGGATATTTAGAGAGGATGGAACAAAATAAGATGACTTGGAGGATGTATAAATCTGTAGTGGATGAAAGGGTAAAGGAGGTTATGTATGCGAGGGGCTTGGACATCCAGCAGTTGTGTGTGAGCGCATTAGATAGAAGTGAGTGGAGGCAAGTGGTTTTTATTACATGTTGAGTTGTTGGAGTGTGAACAAGGTAACATGAAGGGATTCAAGGAAACCAGTTAGCTGGAGTTAAGTCCTGGAGGTGGGAAGTACAGTGCCTGTAATCTGAAGGAGGGGTGGGGATATTTGCTGTTTTGAACTGTAGTATCAGCACCCCTCTGGCAAGACAATGATGAAGTGGGTGATGGTAAAAAGTGTTTCTTCTTTTTTGGGAGATGGCCAGTGTGTTAAAAAAAATCTGAGATTCATAAGAAAATATTGAGCAGACTTTTGACAAATTTTATGGCTGGCTTTTTAGGGTTAATAACCATTTCTTGTTGCCATTTGTGCTTTCATCAGCTAATTTTTTTCTTTCAACAGGCAAAACCTCCATCATTGTTGCTTTGGTTCGGCTGATGGTTACGCAGGGATTGTCTGTGCTTCTCACTAGTTACACACACTCAGCTGTTGATAACATATTATTAAAACTCAAAGTAAGTAATTCATATTTTTTCAATACAGTAGGGCCCCACTTATACGGCAGGTTAGGTTCCAGGCTAGTGCCTTAAAGCAGACATCGCCGAAAAGCAGAACGCCATTTTTTTCCTCTTCTAAATTCATATAAATGCCAGACAACAAGCTTACACTAACTTATATTAAGTTAGCAATAGCACTAGGCATTAAAAAACACAATAAAAGGTAAGATACACACAGTTGGACTTGAGTCCTGGAAATGGGAAGTACAATGCTTGCACTTTAAAGGAGGGGTCTGAGATAGTGACAGCTGGGAGGGACTATTCTCAGCTGTCGTATCTGAGCTCCTCTGCAAAGACAGTGATTATGTATGAGTGTGGTGAAAGTGTTGAATGATGATGAAAGTATTTTCTTTTTGGGGATTTTCTTTCTTTTTGGGTCACCCTGCCTCGGTGGGAGACGGCCGACTTGTTGAAAAAAAAAAAAAAAAAAAACACAGAGTACACTTATTACTTATCTTAAAGTATTAACATTGGCTTAAAATAGTCTGTGAACCAATTTATGAAAAGATCAGTAGTCATCCAAGCTTTTGAATTGGATTTATAATAAACAGGGAGGCTACCTTTTGCATAGTTCTTTAGGGCCCTAGGATTCTGAGTGATAAATTATCATAGGTTTTAACTTGCAATCCCCAGCAGCATTAGCTCCTAGCAAGAGTGTTAGTTGAAGACTCAGATGAGTCAAAGGGATGTTAGGAAGCATTTCTTCAGCCATAGAGTAGTCAGGAAGTGGAATAGTCTGGTAAGTGATGTAGTGGAGGCAGGAACCATACATAGCTTTACGACGAGGTATGATAAAGATCATGGAGCAGGGAGAGAGGGGACCTAGTAGCGGTCAGTGAAGAGGCGGGGCCAGGAGCTAAGTCTCGATCCCTGCAACCACAATTAGGCGAGTACACTCTTGGGTTATCCTGGGTTCTTTACACATATGCTGCTATATGTAACTGTATTTGATGGCTATCTCAGCGATCAACATATACCTTGTTAGTAAGTTTATTCAGGTACACACAAATAGTTACATAGATTATCATACATAGCAGAATATGCGTAGACAACGTATGATAACCCAAAAAAGTCAGTTCACCGAGTTTAATCATTTCTAACTTGGCACTTAAAGTAAGAGGCTTACGACTCCTCTTTTTGGCACTTAAAGTAAGAGGCTTACGACTCCTCTTTTTGGCACTTAAAGTAAGAGGCTTACGACTCCTCTTTTTATCACAACTAAGCTTAGACGCCATAGTCAATGAGAGCCAACTAGTTAACGAAAGAGTAAATGAGAGAGAGAATGAGATACGGAGTTCAGACAAGGTAAAAAAACAAACTGAACAGGTAGTGGGCGATCACTTGGTCAGGCAAAATGAATGCGATTAAAACGTGTCCACTTTTAGTTCATTCACATACGTTTGTAAGAGTTTGCGAGACTTTTACCTCAAAATAATTTTTTTTATTATAATTACCTCACAATACAAATACTCTTACATTGTGTACAAGTTAGTACAAAATAAACAAACAGCAACATTCCCATTCTCATGCAACACACTATTTTTAGAGTTAATGATAGTATTACCATTATTATTATCATAATAAAAAAGAAGTGCTAAACCCACAAGGGTCGTGAATAACTATATACAGTGGTCCCTCGGTTTTCGCCGAATGAATTTACTTCCTTAAGAAATAATGTCATGTAGCTTAGTCTATTTCAAACTCCCAAAAATACACTTGCAACAGCACTTACGAAAATACACTTACATAAATGTTCGAGTTTGGAGATGCACGAAAACCGAGGGACCACTGTATAGAGTGAAGGCATATGAAAGGAATATTTTTCTACAGTTATCCCTCAGTGTTTGACTAGAGAAAACGTAATTCTTCCGACTCCTACAAAGTCGCTTGGTAAACAAATCTCATTTGTCAATTTTTATTCTGTGGGTGTATGTATCATGTTTATATGCTATGTAACGTGTTTTTTAAATTATTTTGAAGAAAATATCATAGATGAATTAATGAAAATGTCTATATTAACGTAAAATAAGACATTTAATGTGCCCAAGAGTGATTATTATATAGCATATAAACAGCATGTTTATATGCTTTGTAACGTCTTTCTTTTATAATTTTGAAGAAAATATCATAGATGGATTAATGAAAATGTCTATATTAACGTAAAATAAGACATTTAATGTGCCAAAGAGTGATTATTATTAGTATTACGTAATGTTTTCCCTCCACCCGGCAACCACACCTACATAGCATATAAACAGCATGTTTATATGCTATGTAACATGTTTCTTATATAATTTTGAAGAAAATATCATAGATGGAATAATGAAAATGTCTATATTGATGTAAAATTGGACATTTAATGTGCCCAAGAGTGATGATTACATAATAGAGATGTGCTCACGGAAAATGTAAACAAACCGGGTGGCGCGTGCCGTATCTGAAAGACCGCTCGCCGTATACAAAAGTTTTGGTCATAATTTGAACTCGCCGTATGAATGGAACGCCGAAAAGCGGAGCCCTACTGTATTCAAATGCTGTTTTCTTAAATTAAGGAGTGTTAAGTACAGTATGGTCCTGACTTAAAGTATTTTGCACTTATAACATTGGCACTTTGGACCCATTTATTCACTTACAAGCCTTAATCTTTAGTTGCTTAATACAGTGGAACCTTGGTTTTCGTTTTAATTCGTTCCAGAGTGTCTGACAAAAACCAAATTTGATGAAAACTAAAGCAATATTTCATATTAGAAATAATGTAAATCCAATTAATCCGTTCCAGACACCCAAAAATATTAACAAAAAATACATTTTATAGAGAATAACTATAGTTTTGTCTAAAATGGGGCACGGCATTGTCATTGAACATGTTACAGACATGGCTTGCAACAGCTTTGTTAGGGTGATATTTCTCCACAAAACTTTGCACCTCACTCCACTTTGCACAAATATCCTTAATCACTGAAGAAGGCACATTCTTCCCTCTCTCTTCCTCCTCCTCTGAAGCAATTTCCTCAGCTGCGATCTGTTGCTGTTCCAGTTAAAAGTATTGCAGCTCTTCAGTGGTTAGCTCTTCCCTGTGGTCGTCCACCAACTCTTCTACATCCTGGCCACTCACATCCAACCCCATGGACTTCCCCAAAGCCACAATAGATTCCACAACAGGAGATATTTAATTTGGCCCAGAGCCATATTATTACCATCGACATACCATGTTCACTGAGTTTAATCGTTTCTAACAACTACCTTTAGATGCCATCATAAACAAAGGGAGAAGTAATGAATAATTCATGCCAAGAATTGTAAACAAAAGCGTTATGTCATACCTTATGTAGTATGTCGTACCTTAGTAACAGAAGCCAATACGTATGTGTATACAGTAATCCCTCGGTTTTCGCCGAAAATTCATTCCAGAATGCTGCTCAAGTGCCATTACCGAACGAATTTACTTCCTTAAGAAATAATGTCACGTAGGTTAGTCTATTTGAGACCCCCAAAAATACACTTGCAACAGCACTTACGAAAATACACTTACATAAATGTTCGAGTTTGGAGATGCATGAAAACCGAGGGACCACTGTACAAATGGAGCTAACTCTTACACACAACCAATTACAGTCGGGGTCCTACTAGGAAGTGTCCTTGGCCCACTCCTCTTTCTCATTTACATCAATGACCTACCGAATGCATCACAACTACTCAAACCCATATTATTTGCAGATGACACTACATATGTCTTCTCTCACCCAAACCCAGTCATACTGGCCAACACTGTTAATGCTGAATTGCAGAAAATATCTACCTGGATGATGACTAATAAGATTACTCTCAATACTGACAAAACCTATTTCATTCAGTTTGGAAACAGAGCTACAAATGTTCCACTTAACATAACGCTAAATAGATCACCCATCACAAGACTCGGAGGGAATATTCCTAGGAATCCACCTTGACTAGCCTTAAATTCCAGACACATATACAACAAATTTCTAAGAAAATCTCTAAGACAGTAGGCATACTATCAAAGATACTGTACTATGTTCCACAATCAGTTTTCCCTTGCACTGTATCATTCACTCATCTACCCTTATCTTGCCTATGGAATTTGTGCATGGGGATCAACAACATTAAATCACCTAAGGCCACTAATAACCCAGCAAAAGGCTGCAATCAGAATGATGATAAATTCCCACTCCAGACAGCATACTTCACCAATATTCAGAAGTCTAAAACTATTCACCGTAAAGAACATCCATACTTATTCTTGTGCCTACTACATACATAGAACACTACACTCAAACATAAACTTCGCCTCACCAACCTTAACAGGACACATGACCATAACTCTTTGCACATAAAGGGCCCCAAAATTTTGAATTCATTACCAGTAAATACTAAAGTAACCCAGTCTGAATATCAATTTAAGACTCTTCTCATAAACCACCTACTCACCCTAAACTAAATACTCAATACATACTTAACTTTACCAAAAAATCTCCCAATTACCTAAATCTTAAAACTTCAAAATTAGATGCCCAAAGTTCGTACATTACTTAATACTACAGTTGACCCTCGGTTTTCGCCGAGAATTCTTTCCAGAATGCGGCTCAAGTGCCATTACCGAACGAATTTACTTCATTAAGAAATAATGTCACGTAGATTAGTCTGTTTCAGACCCCCAAAAATACACTTGCAAAAGCACTTACGAAAATACACTTACATAAATGTTCGAGTTTGGAGATGACCGAAAACCGAGGGACCACTGTACATTGTAGTATAAATACTTGGCGAAAACAGTACTGCCTTACACCCAATTGTACCATTCTCATACTGTAAACTACTTTCAACAACACACAATGTTATATTCCCATAATATAATTTAAATATTTACTATTGATATACACAACCTACAAAATACTTTCAACTTGTCCCAATGTAATATCCCCAGATTGTAATTTGAGTAAACTTGCTGTCTGCTATAAATATAAACAGATGCAAAAAGATCACAGTAAACAGGTGATATCAAAATATGCAAGACAACCACTATGAAAACATAGAGGAATTCCAAGCGCTTTCGTGACTACTCACATTATCAAGGAACTATAAAAGGAAACATGACAAGAAGGCTTATAAAGGGGCAGAATACACCTCACAGTCACATCACACTAACAAAGACAACACCTCACAGTAGCGTAACATCTCACGACTCTGTGAAGAGGAACATAAGAAAGGACCTGAAACTCTTCCCAAGAATTAAGATTAGTCCAATTTATCATTAAATTCTTCCCAAATTTTATTAATTATAAATGAATCCAATTTATATAAACCAAAAGAAATATTCATATTATTTTCAAAACTGCTTTTAATGAAACATGATTCTATTATATTCCTCTCAACCATGGACTTGCTTGATACAACCTTCTCAGCATTTTGAAAATCAATTGGATGGTTAAAATCTCTCACATGAATAAATAGAGCATTAGAATCTTGTCCAGTTCTAATGCTATATTTATGTTGTTTTAATCTTAGTTCAAGATTTTTACCGGTTTGACCGTAATAAACTTTATCGCATATTTTACAGGGAATCTTATAGACACATCCGTCAGCATTTTGGGGGGAATTTTTTATCAAAAGTCTTTTTACTGTATCAAGATTTTTAAATACAACTTTGATATTAAAATTCTTAAGAAAGGAAGGCAAATCAACCAAGTTTTCATGTTGATATTTTGAGCCCAATTGTTGGAAAAATTTCTAATTTTAATGTTAAAAACAACTTAGATTTAGTTGATAAATTAAGCACCTTGACTGATTTAAATGATTTCAATATGGTTAGTTTTGATGTTACCTCCTTGTTTAAAAAAGTTCCAGTTGATGATTTACTAAGTTTCTTATCTGAAGAACTGGTTAATTATGATTTACCATTGCCAGTTCCTACTATCATTAAACTTATTAAACTTTGTATTGTTGATGCAAAATTTGTATTTAATGATGAGTTTTACACTCAGAAGTTTGGTATGGCAATGGGAAATCCTCTTTCACCCTGTTCTTAGGGAACTTATATATGGAATTTTTCAGAAACAAGATTGCTTAACACTATCCTTCCCAATAGAGCTAAGTGGTATAGATATGTTGATGATATTTTGTGCCTTATGCCTAACAATGTAGACATAAACCATTTCCTTGTTAAATTAAATAGCTTAGCTCATTCTATAAATTTTACTGTTGAATTCGAAGTAAATAACTCATTGCCCTTCCTAGATGTGTTTATTATTAAGGGTAACATTGATTTTAAATTCAAAATTTACAGAAAACCTACAAATAATTGTTCCTATGTACACTATTACTCTTCACATCAAGATAGAGTTAAAGTGTCGGTTTTTTCTTCAATGTTTTTGAGAGCTTTACGTATTTGTAGTCCAGAGTTCATAGATGAAGAAATCTCTAAAATTTATGAAATAGCTAATGATTTAAAATACCCAAGAAACATAATTGATAAATCTTTTAAAATAGCTAGGAATACTTTTTACAATCCAAAAATATGTTGGTTCTCCCTTACCATGAAAACTTGGTTGATTTGCCTTCCTTTCTTAAGAATTTTAATATCAAAGTTGTATTTAAAAATCTTGATACAGTAAAAAGACTTTTGATAAAAAATTCCCCCCAAAATGCTGACGGATGTGTCTATAAGATTCCCTGTAAAATATGCGATAAAGTTTATTACGGTCAAACCGGTAAAAATCTTGAACTAAGATTAAAACAACATAAATATAGCATTAGAACTGGACAAGATTCTAATGCTCTATTTATTCATGTGAGAGATTTTAACCATCCAATTGATTTTCAAAATGCTGAGAAGGTTGTATCAAGCAAGTCCATGGTTGAGAGGAATATAATAGAATCATGTTTCATTAAAAGCAGTTTTGAAAATAATATGAATATTTCTTTTGGTTTATATAAATTGGATTCATTTATAATTAATAAAATTTGGGAAGAATTTAATGATAAATTGGACTAATCTTAATTCTTGGGAAGAGTTTCAGGTCCTTTCTTATGTTCCTCTTCACAGAGTCGTGAGATGTTACGCTACTGTGAGGTGTTGTCTTTGTTAGTGTGATGTGACTGTGAGGTGTATTCTGCCCCTTTATAAGCCTTCTTGTCATGTTTCCTTTTATAGTTCCTTGATAATGTGAGTAGTCACGAAAGCGCTTGGAATTCCTCTATTTTTTCATAGTGGTTGTCTTGCATATAAACAGATGTACAACTTAAACTATGATCAATTTCTCTAGTATTAAGTAGTCTGTAACCCATTAAATTTAGTCTGCCCATAATGCTATGGCATGATAGTGGCTCTCTTTGCACTGCAACTCATTATTGTAATCACATAATCTCAATGTAAACTTGCTGGGCCAACGCGGATTCATACACGTTTTCTCTGGTGCTGGACCAGAGAAAACGTAATGTTTTCCCTCCACTGACTACCACCGCTCCATAGCATATAAACATTGCATGTTTATGTGCTATGTAACGTGTTTCTTATATAATTTTGAAGAAAATATCATAGATGGATTAATGAAAATGTCTATATTAATGTAAAATAAGACAGTTAATGTGCCCAAGAGTGATTATTATTACGTATTGGTTCGGTAAGGCTGATGAAAACCAAGGTGGCGAACAAAAACGGACAAAATTTTGACGAAAAGAGTCGTAAAACCGAATTCGACGAAAACCAGGGCAAACGAAAACCAAGGTTCCACTTTATAGGAAATGTTTTCAAATTTTTTACCATATGCATTACTACTTTGTGTATGTTTATTTTATGTGTGATGTCACCATGTTTAACATTTATAGATGGGGTTGTAAAAGAAGTAAATGCTAGGGTGTTGGAGAGAAGGGTGGGATTAAAATGTACTGTATCTAATACAAAATGGGAGTTAGCATAGTTACGTTTTGCTGATGACACTGCTTTTGGGAGATTCTGAAGAGACGTTGCAAAGGTTAGTGGATGAGTTTGGGAGTGTGTGTAAAGGAAGAAAGTTAAAAGTGAACATAGATAAGAGTAAAGTGATGAGGGTTCAAACGAGTTAGGTAATGAAAAATTGGATATCAGACTGGAGGGAAGGAATATGGAGGAAACTAATGTGTTCATATATTTAGGAGTGAACATATCGATGGATGGGTATATGAGAGAAGAGGTAAACCATAGAATTGATGAAGGGAAAAAGATGGATGGTACTCTGAGGTATCTGTGGAGTCAACCTAATCAGTGGAGGAAAAGAGGGGAATGTATGAGTGTATAGTGGTACCAAAACTCTTATATGGGTGTGAAACATGGGTTGTAAATGTTGCAGTGAGGAGGAGGCTGAATGCAGTGGTGATGTAATGTCTGAGGGCAATGTGAGGCATAAATACTATGCAGAGAATTCATAGTTTGGAGATTAGGAGGAGCGGAATTACTAAAAGTATTATTCAGAGGACTGAGGAGGGGTTGTTGAGGTTGTTTGGTCATTTAGATAGGATGGGGCAAAATAGATTGACTTGGAGGGTATATAAATATGTAGAGGAGGGGTAGGGATCGTCCTATGAAAGGATGGAGGGAGGGGGTAGAAGAGGTTTTGTGTGCAAGGGGCCTGGATATGCCTCAGGCATGTGTGAGCGTGTTAGATAGGAGTGAATGGAGACGAATAGTTTTTGGGACCTGATGAGCTGTTGGATAATATTTTGTGAAGGGATTCGGGAAAACCGGTTAGCTGGACTTGTGTCCTGGAGGTGGGATTTAGGATATTTGCTGTTTGGAGTAGGAGACAGCCGTTGTGTTAAAAAAAAAAGGAATATGGGTCATAAAGTTGATTGGGATCTAGCTAGAGTACAGAACTGTTTCCTTGAATATCATATTTTAAATGCAGTATAGGTACTTGAATCTTCTCCTGTTTGTTATGATGCCCAGCATTCTCTGAATGTCAGACCTTGATTATTTAAATTGGACAGTTTTTTATTCAATAATCTGCTCTGTGGGTTTATAAATTCTTTGCTATATCATTATAATGAAAATTGTAAGTCTTACACCAAGTCTAGCATGCATTCATGTATGTTGATACTACCTCAGTTTTTTATTTAATTCACCAGTTGTTTTCTACTGAAGTTGGGTAACTCAAAAACAGGAGCAAATACATTCACCCTCATTCATTTGATACCTGTTCAGCCAGATGCATGCTGACATCACAGTTCAGATGGCCCTCCACACTGCAACATCTTCACTCCTCCTAATTTATGAAATTAAATGTCAGTCTCAATCCTGTCATGTATTTGATTACAATAGTTCTTCACATACAGTACAGAGTAATATAGGTATTTGCCTTGAAAGGTATCCTCAGTTGATGCAGTAGAGCCATTCTAGGTCCCTGGCACCTGTACTGTGCTGAGCTAACTTAGGCCGTCAACATTTAATTCCACATAATAAGAATCTTCAGTTTCTTTTGCTAACCACACTGATCATATAGTAGTGAATGTATTGAACACCTGTGAAATTACCGATAGATATGAAGTGTCACGTAATAGTGAATTAACATAAACTGAACCCATATAAAGTGAGGGGAAACCTGTATATTGATGGTTTTGTTAAGTTATGTTATAGTGATTCATTACATTGAGCCATAGCATTGTGTTTTCACCACTGTTTGGTGTTACTGAATGAAAACACACTACTAATCCTTCACAGTTGATATGTTTATAAAGCTAAATATAAAAAATATTGGATTAGTAACAAAATGCAAGAATGACTGGAATTAAGAGTATACTAATTGTAATAATTAACAGTTGTTCAGACAGATAATGTTGTGTAGACAGGTAACAGTTTATTATTTAAAGATATAATTTCTGTTTCTTGTCTCTTATAAGCTAAAGATTCTTTTTTTTTTTCAGATGTATGATGTTGATTTTCTTCGTCTTGGGCGATTATCACGCATTCACCCAGATTTGCGATCACATGCTGATGAAATAGTTACCCAAAAATTTAAAAATATTTCTTCATTTTCTGAATTTTATGAAAGTAAGGTAGGTACAGTATAAAAATTTTGTGTGGTCTTTTTAATCTTCATATTATATTGTGATTTCATGTATCTTCTTTATTTTAAACTTAAACCATGCTGACCGGGAAAAAAGTGTTGGTGGTATGGCAGAATTTTAGTGTTTATTTTTCTAAGTTGAGTAAGAAAGAAAAACGAATCAAATTGCTGATTTATGGAGTGTTAAAGTTGTCAGAATAGTCATGATTTCTGTATGTAATAGTTTTTGTTTATTTTAGATAATTATGTATATTTCTTAAATTTTTTTCAATGTCTAAGACTATATACAACATTTTATAATGGTAACAGATATTTTTCATGTTGGTTTAATGCTGGAAACAGGTGAAGCACATTGCACTATATCCACAATTTTAATATTCACTATAAATTCATTTCTATAAATGTTTCATCCTTTTTCTAATGATTGTTTTTGTCTTCCAACACTATGTACAGAGAACTGTCGTGATATTGCAATTGTTTCATGGTCTTCTTCGTCTTTCAACAAACCGGCCATATCCCACTGAGGCAGGGTGGCCCAAAAGGAAAAACGAAAGTTTCTCCTTTTAAATTTAGTAATATATACAGAAGGGGTTACTAGCCCCTTGCTCCCGGCATTTTAGTCGCCTCTTAAGACACGCATGGCTTACGGAGGAAGAATTCTGTTCCACTTCCCCATGGAGATAAGCAGAAATAAGCAACAAGAACAAGAACTAGTAAGAAAATAGAAGAAAACCCAGAGGGGTATGTATATATATGCTTGTACATGTATGTGTAGTGTGACCTAAGTGTAAGTAGAAGTAGCAAGACGTACCTGAAATCTTGCATGTTTATGATAAAGAAAAAAGACACCAGCAATCCTACCATCATGTAAAACAATTACAGGCTTCCGTTTTAAGGTGTTATGTTACATTCCTGGAAATGTGGAGATAGTACAGTGGTATATCACACAACTTAAAGTAATGTCATGTATCTTCATTGATAGGGCAGCAGGTGGTGTCATGGGGTGCTGGTGGTGCCACATGTGTTAGGAATGCAGCTGGTGGTGTAATGTGTTTGCAGGGCAACTGGTAGTGTCAGAGCTGCTGGTGGGGCCATATGTAGTATTGGTTAGGCATCTGGTAGTGCCACATGTGGTGTTGGCAAGGTAGCTGTGCTGCTGCTGATCCACACATGATGGCAGGACAGCTGGTATTACTTGTGGTGTTGACTGGGCAACTAAACGTGTCAGGGATGCTAGTGGTACCACAATTGGTGTTGGTATGGCATCTGGGGGTGTCACATGTGATGTTGGCAGGGCAACTGGTGATGTCTGTGACACTGTCAGGGCCACATTTGGCACTTGCGGGGCAGCATGTGGTGTTACATGTGGTGTTGGCAGGGCATGGTAGTGTCAGGGCTGCTGCTGGTGCCATACGTGATGTTGGCTTGTTGACATGGAAGTGTGTAGAGAGAGTTGATGTGGCCCTACTAGGCTGAAGTGGATGGCTGTAGTTCGTGTATCAATGTGGATGCAGAGTTCTCAGTAGTTGATGGTCGCACTTTAGTGCTCAAGTGTTCAGGAATATATATTTTTTTATTTTTTTTCAACAAGTCGGCCGTCTCCCACCGAGGCAGGGTGACCCAAAAAGAAAGAAAATCCCCAAAAGAAAATACTTTCATCATCATTCAACACTTTCACCTCACTCATACATAATCACTGTCTTTGCAGAGGAGCTCAGAATATGACAGTTTAGAAGTCCCTCCAAATTGCCAATATCCCAAACCCCTCCTTTAAAGTTCGGGCATTGTACTTCCCATTTCCAGGACTCAAGTCCAACTAAATCAATTAACTGGTTTCCCTGAATCCCTTCACACAATATTACCCTGCTCACACTCCAACAGCTCGTCAGGTCCCAAAAACCATTCGTCTCCATTCACTCCTATCTATAACGCTTACACATGCTTGCTGGAAGTCCAAGCCCCTCGCCCACAAAACTTCCTTTACCCCCTCCCTCCAACCTTTTCGAGGACGACCCCTACCCCACCTTCCTTCCCCTACAGATTTATACGCTCTCCAAGTCATTCTACTTTGATCCATTCTCTCTAAATGACCAAACCACCTCAACAACCCCTCTTCAGCCCTCTGACAAATACTTTTAGTAACTCCACACCTTCTCCTAATTTCCACAATCCGAATTTTCTGCATAATATTTACACCACACATTGCCCTTAGACAGGACATCTCCACTGCCTCCAGCCGCCTCCTCGCTGCAGCATTTGCAACCCATGCTTCACACCCATATAAGAGTGTTGGTACAACTATACTTTCGTACATTCCCTTCTTTGCCTCCATTTATAACGTTTTTTGTCTCCACAGATACCTCAACGTACCACTCGCCTTTTTTCCTTCATCAATTCTATGGTTAACCTCATCCTTCATAAACCCATCTGCTGACAAGTCAACTCCCAAATATCTGAAAACATTTACTTCCATAATCCCTCTCTCCAATGTGATATCCAATTTATCTTTATTTAAATCGTTTGATACCCTCATCACCTTACTCTTATCTCTGTTCACTTTCAACTTTCTACCTTTACACACCCTCCCAAACTCGTCCACTAATCTTTGCAACTTTTCTTTAGAATCTCCCATAAGCACAGTATTATCAGCAAAAAGTAACTGTGTCAACTCTCATTTTGCATTTGATTCCCCATAATTTAATCCCACCGCTCTCCTCAACACCCTAGCATTTACTTCTTTTACAACCCCATCTATAAATATATTAAACAACCATGGTGGCATTACACATCCCTGTCTAAGACCTACTTTTACCGGGAAGTAATCTCCCTCTCTCCTACACACCCTAACCTGAGCCTCACTATCCTCATAAAAACTCTTTACACCATTCAGTAACCTACATTTGCCACATTGCTCCCCTATCCACTCTATCATAGGCTTTTTCTAAATCCATAAATGCAATGAAAACTTCCCTACCTTTATCTAAATACTGTTCACATACATGCTTCAATGTAAACACTTGATCTACACATCCCTAACCCACTCTAAAGCCTCCTTGCTCATCTGCAATCCTACTCTCTGTCTTACCTCTAATTCTTTCAATAATAACCCTACCATACACTTTACCTGGTATACTGGGTAAACTTTTTTTTTTTCTTTTCATCAAGTCGGTCGTCTTCCACCGAGGTAGGGTGACCCAAAAAGAAAGAAAATCCCCAAAATAAAATACTTTCATCATCATTCAACACTTTCACCACACTCATACATAATCACTGTCTTTGCAGAGGCGCTCAGATACGACAGCTGAGAATAGTCCCTCCCAGCTGTCACTATCTCAGACCCCTCCTTTAAAGTGCAGGCATTGTACTTTCCATTTCCAGGACTCAAGTCCAACTAAATCAATTAACTGGTTTCCCTGAATCCCTTCACAAAATGTTACCCAGCTTACACTCCAACAGCTCGTCAGGTCCCAAAAACCATTAGTCTCCATTCACTCCTTTTTTACACGCTCACACATGCTTGCTGGAAGTCCAAGCCCCTCGCCCACAAAACCTCCTTTACCCCCTCCCTCCAACTTTTTCTAGGACGACCCCTACCCCGCCTTCCTTCCTCTACAGATTTATACGCTCTCCAAGTCATTCTACTTTGATCCATTCTCTCTAAATGACCAAACCACCTCAACAACCCCTCTTCAGCCCTCTGACAAATACTTTTAGTAACTCCACACCTTCTCCTAATTTCCACATTCTGAATTTTCTGCATAATATTTACACAACACATTTCCCTTGGACAAGACATCTCCACTGCCTCCAGCCTCCTCCTCGCTGCAGCATTTACAACCCATGCTTCACACCCATATAAGAGTCAAAAGCTCAGTGCCCCAAGGCACTGTCCTGGCGCCTCTGCTGTTTCTCATCCTCATAGCAGACATAGATAAAAACACCCAGCACACTTTTGTATCATCATTTGCAGATGACACTAAAATAAGCATGAAAGTCACTACGGTAGAGGACACTGAAAAATTACAGGAAGACATAAGCAGGGTCTTCCAATGGGCAGTGGAGAACAACATGACGTTCAATGGTGATAAGTTTCAGCTGCTTAGGTATGGAAAAATGAAGAACTCAAAAGGAACACTATATACAAAACGCAAGAGGTCACCACATAGAACGAAAGGAACACGTAAAGGACTTGGGAATAATTATATCTGCTGATCTGTCGTTAAAGACCATAACAAGACAAAGATCACAACAGCCAGGAAGATGACGGGTGGGTATTGAGAACTTTCAAAACAAGGAAATAATGCCGATGGTGACACTATTCAAATCGCTAGTGCTTCCCACTTAGAATACTGCTCAGTGCTGACGGCCCCGTTCAGGGCAGGAGAAATAGCAGAGCTGGAACAAATCCAGAGATCGTTTACGGCTCACATTGAGACATTGAAACATCTAAATTATTGGGAACGCCTTCAAGTCTTGAACATGTACTCATTGGAGCGGAGGAGAGAGAGATACATGATAATATATACATGGAAAGTACTTGAGGGCCTGGTCCCAAATCTGCACACTGCCATAACAACATACTGGAGTGAGAGATATGGGAGAAAGTGTAAATAAACCCAGTGAGGAGCAGGGGTGCGGTGGGGACAATACGGGAGCACTGTATTAACATCCGGGGTCCCAGACTATTCAACATCTTACCAGAAGATATCCGAAACAC
The DNA here is from genome assembly GCA_009830355.1 of Cherax destructor. NCBI lineage: Eukaryota > Metazoa > Arthropoda > Malacostraca > Decapoda > Parastacidae > Cherax > Cherax destructor. The sequence goes on along the minus strand of WNWK01021703.1, from coordinate 3,835 downwards.
GGCTGGAACCAGTGTAGAAGCCTTCAAGAGGAAACTGGACAAATATCTTCACCAGGTGCCAGATCAACCAGGCTGTGATGAATATGTGGGGCAGCGGGCCTCCAGCAGCAACAGCCTGGTTGACCAGGCAAGCACCAGACGAGCCTGGCCCATGGCCGGGCTCAGAGAGTAGATACTCTCGAAACTCTTCAAAGGTATATCAAAGGTACTATACTTTCGTACATTCCCTTCTTTGCCTACTTGGATAACGTTTTTTGTCTCCACAGATACCTCAATGCACCACTCGCCTTTTTTCCTTCATCAGTTCTATGGTTAACCTCATCCTTCATAAACCCATCCGCTGACACGTCAATTCTCAAATATCTTAAAACATTTACCTCTTCCATAATCCCTTTCTCCAATGTGATATTCAATTTTTCTTTATTTAAATCGTTTGATACCCTCATCACCTTACTCTTATCTATGTTCACTTTCAACTTTCTACCTTTACACACCCTCCCAAACTCATCCACTAACCTTTGCAACTTTTCTTTAGAATCTCCCATAAGCACAGTATCATCAGCAAAAAGTAACTGTGTCAACTCCCATTTTGCATTTAATTCCCCATAATTTAATCCCACCCCTCTCCCCAACACCCTAGCATTTACTTCTTTTAGAAACCCATCTATAAATATATTAACTATGGTGACATTACACATCCCCTGTCTAAGACCTACTTTTACCAGGAAGTAAACTTCTTCCCCTATAATTCTTAGTCTCTTTTATTCCCCTTCCCATTATATAAAGGAACTATACACGCTCTCTGCCAATCCTTAGGTACCTTCCCCTCTTTCATACATTTATTAAACAAAAATACCAACCACTCCAACACTATATTTCCCCTGCTTTTAACATTTCTATCATGATCCCGTCAGTTCCAACTGCTTTACCCCCTTTCATTCTACGTAATGCCTCACGCACCTCTCCCACATTCACCTCCTGCTCCTCTTCACTCCTAAACGAAGTTATACCTCTCTGGCCAGTGCATGAAATTACGGCTTCCCTTTTTTCATAGGCATTTAAAAGTTTCTCAAAATATTCTCGCCATCTACCCAATACCTCCAGCTCCCCATCTACTAACTCCCCTACTCTGTTTTTAACTGACAAATCCATTCGTTCCCTAGGCTTTCTTAACTTGTTTATCTCACTCTTTTAATAAAGTATCATTCCTTGCTCCAAAATCCTCTTCAGACTCCTGCTTCTAGACTTGTCAGGATACTTTTCAGTCAAAATTTCTACAACCTACCAGTGACATGGTATTGTTCATGTAACTCCTACAATATTAACTATCTTCAGAGTGTTCTTCCTCATCCTCTTCTATTTGCCTCTCTTCAACTGGCAATTGAGCTCTTCCAGCATTTCTTCTGCAGTTGTGGTTCATCATCATCATCATCATCATTTTCTAACTCTATATACATCTTGTTCATGCATGACTTCAAAGGCCTTATGTGTGTCGTTGCCAGAGTCACAGTTTCCTGAACCTGACTCCTTACTGAGAGTAAACCAGAAAAATTATTCACTACAAAAGGCTATAATTAATTCCAGCCTCTACATTTACCTGAGTACATCTGCAGTGTTACATTTATACCAGAACTCTGGCACACCAGCCTCACAGCTGTTATATAATGCTGTCATAACTTTTATCATTTAAAATAGTGGAGAATCTTTTTCTAAAAGTTTTGACCCCAAAATTTGACGGTGGGAAACAGCCGATGTGTTAAAAAAAAAACTTATGGAATTACAGCTGAAGTTTAAATCTGGTAGCACTATGCTACAGCAATTTTTGCCTACTTTGGAGCCAATTCCTGACTATTTTCTGCTAGTATGCCTCCTGTAATATCCATTATCAGGGAAACCGGTTAGCCAGACTCGAGTCCTGGAAGTGGGAAGTACAATGCTTGCACTTTAAGGAGGGGTTTGGGATATTTGGCAGTTTGGAGGTACGTCTAAGCTGTCGTATCTGAGTTCCTCTGCAAAGAGTGTGATTATATATGAGTGATGGTGAAAGTGTTGAATGATGAAAGTTTTTTCTTTCTTTTTGGGTTTTTTTCTTTTTGGGTCACCCTGCCTCAGTGGGAAATGGCCGACATGTTAAAAAAAAAAAAATCAAGAAAATGCCTATTCATCCATCCAATCTACCTATTAGCCTCTTCACTTTTGTGACCCACAGAATTAAAAGTCCTGTCAGTGTCACAATTTTAAAAGAAAGTATTTATCTTCTGAAATGGTAGAAAAAATTTTCTCTGGAGGTAATGACACCAAAAGTGCAAAATTTTACAGAAACCTTGCAGAATTATTCAGGTATGAAGTTGGTCTGGGCACAATTTACGCATCAGTGATTTCACCCACTTTGAGATGTATTTTAAGTATATTCCATTACTAAAACTGATTCAATTCCTGGCTATTTCTCTAGTATGCCTTCCATTCTATCGACTGAGTGCAAGAAACTGCCCATTCATCTGTTTGAACTACCCTATAAGGGTTGCAGAAGTTGATAATTTGCCAAATTTTACAAAATTCAACAAATTTCAATTTAAAAACAGCCTAAAATGAGCACGTTATTCCAACCATTAAAGTAACCTTTCCTCTATTAATCACATCCCCAGGCCTCTCAGATAACACTTGCCCTCCATTTTGAATCCATCAAAAAAAAATCAGTTTTAGCCTACAGTGGACCCCCGGTGTTCGTCCATTTTTCGTAACAGAATGCTGTTCAAGTGCCATTACCAACCGAATTTATTCTCTTAAGAAATAATGTAAAGTAGACTAGTCCTTTTAGACCCCCAAAACTACACTTATAAAAGCATTTAAAAAAAATACACTTACATAAAAGGGCGTGTTTTGAGCAGGACGAACACCGGGGGTCCACTGTATTTCTCAGCTAATAAAATCTAACCAAGAATGAGTGGTCATTGTTTAGGTCATCCCAATAATTGAAGCAGGCCTAGTAAAAAAACATAAAACAGACTGGAGTGGGGATGGTAGCAGGGCCCCAACCCTTTCTCAAGAAAATCACCAAAATCTAATATTTCTACCACTTTGAGGCCTATTCCTCTTTAAGGGGGGCTCCTTGACGTGGTAAAGAGGCTATCGGTCTGAGGAATTGGACCTTTTGGTCTTCTTCCTCAGACCGAACCTAATTACCCCCCAATCCCCCCTCCCTTTTCCCATCTCCCCCATCCTCCCTTTTCCCTTTCCTCCTCCTCCTCCTCATCCCTCCCTTATTTCCTTCCCAGTTTTACCCTGGGAGCTTCTCTCCTCAGGCATTCTAGTTCCTAGGTAGGGGAAGGGTATCGTAGTCCATCCCATTCCGTTGAGGTCCTTGGCGGTGGTGTAGTTTGCCGTGGAATCTGGATCGCCTGGGGATGTCCCGATCCTCTCCGGTCACCCGGGGGTGGCTTTGGGTATCTTTCGGGCGACGGGTGTATCTCTGGAGGCCACCTTTCGGATTCCGGGGTGGTGGCCGAAGCGGTATGCTTTGTGGCGGATATCCGGCCGCCCTCTCTTTTGTCCGCCGAGATGGCTCGGTGGATGTGAGGTTGCTATCCCGGATTGCTGGTTTACTGGCGTGAAGGGTAGGGTATGGCACGGGTTCCATGCAGCATCTGCACTACTTCGGTGTTGAGGTCCTCTTGGGCACGGAGGGGATTTGCGCTCCCTTTCATTCCTCCTAGGACCTATTCCTCCACGTTCCCCTTTTTTATTCTTTTTTATTTTTATTTTCTTTTCTTTCTTTTTTTTCTTAAAAATAAGAAAGAAGTAACTCTAACCATGGCTGACCAATCCATGAACCCAC
>WNWK01021702.1:0-33708 GCA_009830355.1 Cherax destructor | reverse complement strand
GAAGAACTGGAGGAGTTTGAGGTAATCAGTCCCTCAGCCTTGAGTCGATGTAGTCAGTCTATCAATCTTGAAAAGATTGATGGACTGACTTCACTGTGTGGTAATGGTAGTGGAACACTCCTGACTGTGTGATAATGGTAATGGAACTCTCATGACTGTGTGGTAATGGTAATGGAACACTCTTGACTGTGTGGTAATGGTAATGGAACACTCATGACTGTGTGGTAATAGTAGTGGAACACTCTTGACTGTGTGGTAATGGTAATGGAACACTTTGACTGTGTGATAATGGTAATGGAACTCTCATGACTGTGTGGTAATGGTAATGGGACACTCTTGACTGTGTGGTAATGGCAGTGGAACACTCATGACTGTGTGGTAATGGTAGTGGAACACTCTTGACTGTGTGGTAATGGTAATGGAACTCTCTTGACTGTGTGATAATGGTAATGGAACTCTCATGACTGTGTGGTAATGGTAATGGGACACTCTTGACTGTGTGGTAATGGCAGTGGAACACTCATGACTGTGTGGTAATGGTAGTGGAACACTCTTGACTGTGTGGTAATGGTAGTGGAACACTCTTGAATGTGTGGTAATGGTAGTGGAACACTCTTGACTGTGTGGTAATGGTAGTGGAACACTCTTGACTGTGTGATAATGGTAATGGAACACTCTTGACTGTGTGGTAATGGTAATGGAACACCTTTTTTTATCCCATTTCGTTGGGGGTAATTGTAATGGTAATCCCCATTCCTGAAGCTGTGAAAAGTTGGAACCCGTACCATGAGGTTAATGGTAACTGGAGAATCTTTCCTGAAAAGTAATGGAAAAGGGAGAATTCCTTTGCATGGAGGTAATGAATTATTGAATCCTCATTACATGAGTTTACCGGACGATTAAATCCTCTCTCCTTGCGGTTACAGGGAGATCGAATCCTCTTTCGGGAATTCTGAATCCTCTTTCCTTAAGTTTAACGAAATATTAAATCCTCTTTCACTGAGGGGTAATGGAAGATTAAAACCCTTTTCCAGAGAAGAGAAGGGAGTTAATGGAAGTGGATTCCCTTTGACTATGGATTAATGGAAGTACAAACCCGGGGTTTAATGGAATTGGTAAACCCTTGAGTAGAAATTAAAATAGAATTCTCTCACCTGAGCGATAAAGACAGATAGTTTAAGCTAACTGAAAACAGCGTAATACATTCACAAAGTGAAGGCACAGAATGCCTATGTGCGGGTTATTTGTGCATTAAATTTGATCTCCACTCTCCGGCTGGATGAAAATTATAATAAATCAGATGAATAAGTTCTGACGAACCGACTGAGGTGGAAGACTCAGTCGGGGGATATAAGGATATATACCTCTGATATACCTTTGATAAGTTCCCAGTGTTGTTATTCTCCCAGAGCCCGTCCTGGGGCCAGGCTCGTCTGATGGCTGGGTGTAGATCCCATCAAACTCAAGACAAAACATATTGGAAGAAGATACCAGGTTAGGCAACACTCCTGAGCTCACCAGAGACCAGGTTAGGCAACACTCCTGAGCTCACCAGAGACCAGGTTAGGCAACACTCCTGAGCTCACCAGAGACCAGGTTAGGCAACACTCCTGAGCTCACCAGAGACCAGGTTAGGCAACACTCCTGAGCTCACCAGAGACCAGGTTAGGCAACACTCCTGAGCTCCCAGAGACCAGGTTAGGCAACACTCCTCAGCTCACCAGAGACCAGGTTAGGCAACACTCCTGAGCTCACCAGAGACCAGGTTAGGCAACACTCCTGAGCTCACCAGAGACCAGGTTAGGCAACACTCCTGAGCTCACCAGAGACCAGGTTAGGCAACACTCCTGAGCTCACCAGAGACCAGGTTAGGCAACACTCCTGAGCTCACCAGAGACCAGGTTAGGCAACACTCCTTACCTCACCAGAGACCAGGTTAGGCAACACTCCTGAGCTCACCAGAGACCAGGTTAGGCAACACTCCTGAGCTCACCAGAGACCAGGTTAGGCAACACTCCTGACCTCACCAGAGACCAGGTTAGGCAACACTCCTGAGCTCACCAGAGACCAGGTTAGGCAACACTCCTGAGCTCACCAGAGACCAGGTTAGGCAACACTCCTGACCTCACCAGAGACCAGGTTAGGCAACACTCCTGAGCTCACCAGAGACCAGGTTAGGCAACACTCCTGAGCTCACCAGAGACCAGGTTAGGCAACACTCCTGAGCTCACCAGAGACCAGGTTAGGCAACACTCTGAGCTCACCAGAGACCAGGTTAGGCAACACTCCTGAGCTCACCAGAGACCAGGTTAGGCAACACTCCTGAGCTCACCAGAGACCAGGTTAGGCAACACTCCTGAGCTCACCAGAGACCAGGTTAGGCAACACTCCTGAGCTCACCAATACAATTCGTCAAGAAGCTGGGTTTTCTATCATAATTTGATCTGGTGTTTGTACATCGTGGTTAAGACAGAAACAATTCATTATTTATCCATTACTACAAATCACCATTAACTCCGAAAATTTCAACTCATCATCAGTCATTCTTCTCCACAATTCATCATCAACCATCTATCGCCACAGCTCACTATAAACAAATCTATAACTACGACTCACTGTACACCATCCATCACCACATGTCAGCATAATCCATCATCACAACTCATCGTTCATCATCTCAACTCACTATTAACCATTAATCTCCATAACTCACTATCAATCATCCATCACCTTAACTCATCAACCATCCATCGCCACAACTCACCATCAATTACCTCAACTCACTATAAACTATCCATCACCACAACTCACCATCAACCATCCATAACAACAACTCACCATCAATCACCCATCAAATCAATTCAGTGTAGTATATTCTGACCCATAACAACGTGTTCAGTACGTGGTCTGTACCAGATCAACATTGTATGTTGTGACCCATAACAACGTGTTCAGTACGTGGTCTGTACCAGATCAACATTGTATGTTGTGACCCATAACAACGTGTTCAGTACGTGGTCTGTACCAGATCAACATTGTATGGTGTGACTCATAACAACGTGTTCAGTACGTGGTCTGTACCAGATCAACATTGTATGTGAAAATAAAGTCAAGAACATTTTTCCCCAGCTTAAATTTCTTAAGAAAAACCTGTCTTCAATTTGCTTGTTGCTGGATTAAGAAAATCTTGTCTTAAATTAAGTATTTGTTGTCTTCCAACACTTTTACTCAAGGGTCCCTCACACTACTTATGTATGGTGACCCATAGGTTCCTCAACTTCATTGTCTGATTACCCATAGGTTCCTCAACTTCATTGTATGGTGACCCATAGATTCCTCAACTTCATTGTATGGTGACCCATAGATTCCTCAACTTCATTGTATGGTGACCCATAGATTTCTCAACTTCATTGTATGGTGACCCATAAGTTCCTCAACTTCATTGTATGGTGACCCATAGATTCCTCAACTTCATTGTATGGTGACCCATAAGTTCCTCAACTTCATTGTATGATTACCCATAGGTTCCTCAACTTCATTGTATGATTACCCACAGGTTCCTCAACTTCATTGTATGGTGACCAATAGATTCCTCAACTTCATTGTATGGTGACCCATAGGTTCCTCAACTTCATTGTATGGTGACCCATAGGTTCTTCAACTTCATTGTATGGTGACCCATAGGTTCCTCAACTTCATTGTATGATTACCCACAGGTTCCTCAACTTCATTGTATGGTGACCCATAGATTCCTCAACTTCACTGTATGATTACCCATAGGTTCCTCAACTTCATTGTATGGTGACCCATAGATTCCTCAACTTCATTGTATGGTGACCCATAGATTCCTCAACTTCATTGTATGGTGACCCATAGGTTCCTCAACTTCATTGTATAATGATCCATAGGTTACTCAACTTCATTGTATGGTGACTCATAGGCCCCTCATAAATTCATTATATGGTGACCCATAGGTTCCTCAACTTCATTGTATAATGATCCATAGGTTCCTCAACTTCATTGTATGGTGACCCATAGGTTCTTCATAACTTCATTGTATGGTGACCCATAGGTTCCTCATCTTCATTGTATGATGACCCATAGGTTCCTCAACTTCATTGTATGATGATCCATAGGTTCCTCAATTTCATTGTATGGTGGCTCATAGGTCCCTCATACCTTCATTGTATGGTGACTCATAGGTCCCTCATAGTAACTTCATTGTATGGTGACTCATATTTCCCTCATAACTTCATTGTATGGTTACTCATAGGTCACTCATAACTTCATTGTATAGTTACTCATAGGTCCCTCATAACTTCAGTGTATGGTGACTCATATTTCCCTCATAACTTCATTGTATGGTTACTCATAGGTCCCTCATAACTTCATTGTATGGTGACTCATAGGTCCCTTATAACGTCATTGTATGGTGACTCATATTTCCCCCATAACTTCATTGTATGGTTACTCATAGGTCCCTCATAACATCATTGTATGGTGACTCATATTTCCCTCATAACTTCATTGTATGGTTACTCATAGGTCCCTCATAACTTCATTGTATGGTGACTCATAGGTCCCTTATAACTTCATTGTATGGTGACTTATATTTCCCTCATAACTTCATTGTATGGTTACTCATAGGTCCCTCATAACTTCATTGTATGGTTACTCAAAGGTCCCTCATAACTTCATTGTATGGTGACTCATATGTCCCTCATAACTTCATTGTATGGTGACTCATATTTCCCTCATAACTTCATTGTATAGTTTCTCATAGGTCCCTCATAACTTCATTGTATGGTTACTCATATGTCACTCATAACTTCATTGTATAGTTACTCATAGGTCCCTCATAACTTCAGTGTATGGTTACTCATATTTCCCTCATACCTTCATTGTATGGTTACTCATAGGTCCCTCATAACTTCATTGTATGGTGACTCATAGGTCCCTTATAACTTCATTGTATGGTGACTCATGTTTCCCCCATAACTTCATTGTATGGTTACTCATAGGTCCCTCATAACTTCATTGTATGGTGACTCATATTTCCCTCATACCTTCATTGCATGGTGACCCATAGGTCCCTCATAACTTCATTGTATGGTGACTCATATGTCCCTTATAACTTCATTGTATGGTTACTCATAGGTCCCTCATAACTTCATTGTATGGTGACTCATATGTCCCTCATAACTTCATTGCACGGTTACTCATAGGTCCCACATAACTTCATTGTATGGTGACTCATATGTCCCTCATAACTTCATTGCATGGTGACCCATAGGTTCCTCATAACTTCATTGTATGGTGACTCATAGGTCCCTCATAACCTCCTGTATGGTTACTCATAGGTTCTTCACATTTTTCTTAAACCATCGAGTGGGTTTTTGTTTTTATGTTCAGTTCAAGTCTACATTTCATAACTGTTCCTCAAGCAGTGTAGCTGAAAAAAAAATTCTAGTCAAACTGTGGTCACCTTGATGTTGTTTTCTAAGACAAACCTGACTTACAGGGAAAGGATTCGAAGCTGATTCACAATGTCAAGTGGAAAGGAAACACTAGAAAAATTAGCAAAAATTATAAACACAGAGGAAAGCACAGATATGTGAACACTGAACATCGAGAATTTATAAGATTTATTTTTTAATATTTATGAGCACATTGAGACAGAAAGAAGAAGCCGATAGTCACCATCAACCATCCATACTTTCAGCTAACCATTAACCATCCAGGTTTTGTTGATTTTTGTTGTACCAGAGGTGGTGGTACAGGACACTGGCGATGGTAATTAACCGGAAAGATTGTTATGAAATGTGTTGTTCAGTAAATGCGTAATACCTGTTGAATGGGAAGAGGACAGAAACTCCAAATCTCTGGATCAAGATCTCTACACTACACTCTCACCAGGTCCACACTACACTCTCACCAGGTCCAGGTCTACACTCTCACCAGGATCGACTAAGCTTATGTTATTAATCCAGTGCAGAGGATGGCAACAAAGATAACATGCCCAGACGTGACAGATACATGTATTGTCACCACAGGGTTGGTATTCGCACCTTGCCTCAGCTCTCCAGACTGAAGAATAGGTAGTTGGAATGAAGTTAAAATTCTTCATGTATCCTCTGATACCATGATACAATGATAAATGTTGATATGTAAAAAATATGTCTAAAAATGTTTTAGAGTGTAGTATAAGAAAGACGCATAATTGATGGTGATGATGTGATTGATGGTGATGATGTGATTGATGGTGATGATGTGATTGATGGTGATGTGATTGATGGTGATGATGTGATTGATGGTGATGTGTGAAAACACATCATCCGTAATAAAAAATATTAAGCTTTCCCGAAATGCTAAGAAATCTAAATTGTCATTATTATTTGCGACCATTGTCAGTCTCAGAGTTATCTGACGAGCCAGAGGCTCGTCTTTAAGGTCCACCCGACCACTTACTGTGTTTTTGATGCTTTCCCCAGGTCCATGTGTCCATCTGTGTCCCCTCAGATATTCTTTCTCCATTTGATAGCCGTCGGCGTCAGTTAGAGCCACCTGGCACAACGCTGAGGGAGATTGAAGGAACCGTCTCACAAGAGTTTTTGGAGATTGAATCATCAACTTTTATACTTCCCACATCTGCAGTAGAACTGTCATCAACCACAGTCACCTGAGTCACTAGCGGACCACACCTGAGTCCCTGACTCTTGGACAACATATGAGTTTAGAAAACATCTGTCACATCCGTCAAATAAGTGGTTGTTGCCACCGTCATCGATTAAGTGAATACCAACAAGGAGTTCAGAAAAGTGTAACAGCTGGTGTCAAGAACATCCACACGTTCCTTTTCATCTGTACAAATTACCTGTTGCAACGTAGTCTTATTTGTCTATTTTTATTTTTCATTTTTATTCACGATTGGGTTTGTTTGCTGTTCATGTTTAAGTTTTTATTATTTCATAAATTTTTGACTTTTTCTATTCTTGGTAATTTTCCTAAGGAGGAACCAGCCTTGGGCCTTCTTGAAAGGCAAAATTAAACCGAGTCCGAGTCTAGCCTTCACAAGTGGCGACCTTGCCAGGATTCGACTCCAAGATCCGACTCTACCTCGAACACGATTCGACGCTACTCAGACTGAAGCCGGCAATACCTGACCAAGTTATTGGAACTCCGCCACCATCGACGCAGTGTTTACCACCAACACTCCACAACACAGACGGTTACCATCATTCATAAGTACCCATTCTTATAGTAGGACTACAGTCAAGGTATTTACAAGATTTGGTGATTTTTATAGTCTCTATTTTTATGTTAGTCAAGTCAAGGCAGGATGTACTAGTAATTCTGCCACCTTTATTTTTGAACTTGAAGAGTATTTTAGGAATAGAATGTAGGGGCTCGAGATTTTCCAGTGATAAATCTTCTTCATTGAATTCTTGTATGTTATATCAAGGGAACTGTCATAGGACACTCTTGATTATAGTGGGAAGAGTTAATGGTCAAGTGATCCCATTCTCCTTACTGTTTGGTCAGAGCTGGCATAGAACCCTCCAGTCAATTTATACTGTATAAATCGAAACAGGGATTGAACCCTCCGGTTTTGTTTGTTCAGTTGTAGCGGAGCAGGATTTGAACCCTCCGTTTTCTTTTATGTTTCATTCGCTCAGTAAGTTAAGTTATCCCGGTTAGTATGGAGGAATACCAGTTCTGGATGAATGCTGGGGTTAAGCTAGGTATTACGGGGAAAACTTTAGAATCTTTTATAGCTACTAAGATTAAGGAAAAAAATGAAATTGAAAAAGAGCGACAAGAGAGACAGTTAGAAAGAGATCGAGAAAGACAAGAAAGACAGTTAGAAATTGAGCGAGAAGAGAAAAAGGATAGAGAGAGAATTGAGCGAGAAGATAAAAAAGAGCGTGATAGACTTGATCGTGAGGAGAGAGCTAAAGTACGTGAGGAACGAGCTCTAGAAAGAGAACTAGAGGATAGAGAAAGAACTAGAGAACATGAGAAACAAGCTAAGGAAAATGAATTAAGAGAGAGAGATCGTGAGGTAGAGAAAGCTCGCCTGGAATTAGAGAATAAAAAACTAGTTTTTACCCAGCAGAAATTAAATGAGGGCGTAGTGGAGCGTCCCACTCCTTCATATACGCCCACACCAAACTTACCACCATTCACAGAGGGGAAAGACATAACGTCTTATATTATTAGATTCGAAAACACCGCTGCCCTCTGTGAATGGCCAGTTGATTCTTGGGCTACCAGGCTGGGTATGTTATTCTCAGGAACAGCTTTGAATATTTACGCTACTTTATCCCATGACATCATTTGTGACTACAACTTGTTAAAACAGGCAATTCTGAAGGCCTACCAAAAAACCACGAACTCTTATAGGAAGGATTTCAGGTATACTGCATTACAATCCGGTCAGAACTTCCAGCAGTTACAGATTACTCTTTCGTTTGTTTGATTTTTGGATAGAGCGCGCAGGAATTGATCACGACTATGTATCTCTTAGAGATTTCATGGTTTGCCGACCAGTTCCTGACGGCTCTTCCCCACCAGATACGAACATTCATTAGAGAACGTAATCTGATTAAGGCTGCGGAAGTTGCTGAGGCTGCTGACTTGTATGCGGAAGCCCACAATTCCTATAAGGACCTGAAGAGATCGATCCCTAGGGCAAAGGTTTGCTGGATGTGAGGAAGACTAAACCTCCGGTAGAAGGGAACCAAACTTCATTTATCTCATGTCACCTATGTGGTATAAGAGGGCATAAACGCCCCGATTGCCCTTCTAAGAAATTCCAAAAAGTTGGTAGATGTTTCAAAGACTGTAATGAGCAAGCACCCTTCTGTTCAGGAACTGTTAATGGTTTTAATGTATCTACGATATTAAGGGACACCGGATGCACATGTATTGTCATATCCAATAAACTGTTCCCTAATCTCAAAACCCACTCATGCTTCCACTATTCTTACAGACTACTTGGGCCGATCGGACACATTTCCAACCATCCGCTGTTACATTAGGTCTAAATGGTTCACCGGGTGGTCCGAAGCCGTACTCGCCCCCATCACCTCATGTTCAGTATTTATTGGTAATGTAAAAGGTGCCGTTCTCCCGTCAGGGTAAAAAAAATTGAACCTGAAAAATTATGGAAAACAATATTTTCTTACCAAAAAATAGTGCATAATTCTGGCTACATGTTGATGTAATCAGCTTCTCTGTATCATATTTCTAAGTATGTTTTTCCAAAGATGTAAATTTCTTTTGTTTTTTTCTGTAATCAAGGCCTGTTGTTAATTAGTGTTTTTTTGTTTGTTTGTGTTTACTCCAAAAATAACAATTTTGATGATTGTTTCATTCAAAATAGACTACATGGTAACTTGTGTGAGGACTAGAGTGAGCAGAGTGAGAGATGGTGCCTCAGTAGCCAGAGGGCTGTCAACAAATGTTGAGTGTGCAACATGGTCAAATTTGGTGCACCATTTCCATAGAGTTTTACATATAACAAAACTGAATAAAACAGGAATAAGTTATTGACATTATTTTCACTTATTTGAGAAGAGTATTTATAAGAGTGTCATGATTTTTTCGGATGTTATTGAGGAATGATGGTTCTATTACAATTTCAATATTGATTTTAGATACGTCTTACTGTTTTGTTTTTATTGATTTTTTTCCTCCAAAAAATTCCTTAAAAAACACAAATTTCAATTCTTTTTTTTAACAATCTATTGACATTTCTCTCAAAAGAAATTGAAATAAAGATTATCTAACTCTTTATCTTTCATCTGATGTCGACTAGAACATTGTATGTCTTACCAATTTTCTGTATAAGGGAGGGTTTATCCCTTTCCTCCTCTACATAAAATTTTGCAATATCTTGCAATTTTGCAACATAAAGTCAATTCACAAAAATTGGTGAAGATGGAAAATGCTGGTTAAATCACAGTATCAATGTTCGTTGAAATTGAACCAAAAACAAAAAAGAGGAATAAATTAAGGCCTCGACTCCTTACACTGCCAACAAGGGGACGTAAGTGTTTCAGCTCCTCTTCCTTTAAATTCAGAAAAACCCTCTCTAATTCTGTTCCCGAGGATGTAGGAACAGATGCTGCTGCTCTCGATAGCGAGGTAGAAGGATCACCTGGCAACTCTTTAGATGAAAGTGATGATATTGTCTCTGAATCTATCCATGTATTAACTAGGACACAGAGCAAAGCACTAGCTCCTCCTGCTATTCATCCTTTGATTTTTCCAGACCTGAAACCTTTGGAAATATTTAAGGATGACTTTGTCAAGTTACAACTAAATTGCCCTTCTCTCCAGAATTGCCATGATTCAGCTAGGAAAAATCAAGTTATTCAAAGGAAAGACTTTTCATATAAATTTGAATACACTAGAGGTATTCTATACAAATCTGTATTTAAGCCTAATTCAGGCGATATAGCCTACTCCACTCTAGTTGTCCCAAGTCAGTGCAGGGAGACCATTCTTAAAATGGCCCATGATCTACCAGTGGCGGGACATTTCTCTCACCGTAAAACCTTAAATAAAATTAGGGACACCTATTTTTGGCCGAGAATGTCCTCAGATATCACTTTATATTGTAGATCTTGTAAAGTTTGCCAACTGTCATCCTCCCGAGGTACCCGGCGAGTACCTATGGTCAAAATGCCGATTTTTACGGTACCCTTTGAGAGAGTAGCTATTGACATTGTTGGTCCCTTATCACCACTTTCATCTGGGGGACATAGATATATTCTTACATTAGTGGATTATGCTTCCAGTTTTCCTGAAGTTGTACCCTTGAAGTCAATTACTACTATAGAGGTAGCTGAAGCCCTTTTGTCCATCTTTTCACTGGTAGGGTGCGCTGTATAACCCCTGTGGTTTAGCGCTTCTATTTGATTATAATAATAATAATTCACTGGTGGGTATCCCCAGAGAGATTTTGTCAGACCGGGGGACACAGTTCACCTCCGAACTTATGCAACATCTTTATCAACTTCTGGGGGTGAAACCTCTTTTCACCACCCCATATCATCCCAGCTGTAATGGGAGGATTGAGCGACAGCACTCCATCTTAAAGTCCATTTTAAGGAAACTTTGCTCCCTTAAACCTAAGGAGTGGCATCGTTACCTACCCTGTGCATTGTTTGCCATGAGGGAAGTTCCCAGTTATTCATTAGGGTTCTCACCCTTTGAACTTCTCTATGGTGGACAAGCCAGAGGTCCACTATCAATCCTTCGTGACTTATGGACTAATGAAGAAGGAAGTGCTGAGGTTCAGTCTTCTTATCAGTTTCTCCTTGACTTAAGATCTAAACTGGAGGAGACCTCTGACTTAGTGTCTCAAAACTTAACTTTGTCCATGAACCAATATAAAACCTATTTTGATGCAAAGAGTCAGAGGAGAAGTTTTAATGTACGTGATGAAGTTCTGGTACTTTTACCAATAAAGGCAAATAAATTATTAGTGGCCTGGAAAGGCCCTTACAAAGTACTAAAGATTTGTGGGAAGGTTGATTACCTCATTGAAGTCAAGGGGAAGCCTAGACTGTATCATATAAACATTCTGAAGAAGTATTACAGACGAAACAAGGTAAATTGTCTGAATAGTTTTTATTTACTCTTACCTCATAAACAATGTCCACCTCAATGTGTGTGTTATTGACACATCTGAGGTAGAAGATGAGGAACTGCCTGATGTGGTAACTCTGGAACCCTCAGTTCCTACTAACTTAAATATTAATGATTCTTTGGATCGATACAAGAAACATGATCTCCTTAAATGTGTAAAGGCTTTTTCAGATGTCTTCACTGACATTCCTGGGTTAACCTCCACGGTTGTCCATAAGATTAACTTAGTCACAGACACTCCCATCAAACGTAAATTATACCCTGTGCCAGTTCATCTTAGGGAGGCATTCGACCAAGAGGTAGACATATTATTAAAACTTAACATCATAGAACCTTCAGTTTCTTCATATTGTTCACCAGTGGTCATGGTTAAGAAAGAAGATAATTCCTATAGACTTGCTATTGATTTTAGAGGACTGAATGCTATCACTCGGTGGGATGCTGAACCTATACCTATCATAGATAACGACCTCCATAAGTTTTATGATGCCTCTTTCTTTACAGAGATTGATATCGCACAAGCATATCATCAAGTTAAGTTAGACCTTCATCCACGCAGTACACCGCTTTTCCTACCCACCAAGGTCTCATGCAATATAGGACAATGCCTTTTGGTCTCGTATTAGCCTGTGCTACCTACGTAAGACTGATGAAGAAAGTTCTGGGGGATATGCCTAACGTGTCCGTTTATTTTGACAATATTTACGTCATGACATCCACTTGGGATGAACACATCCAGACTTTAACGTCAGTCTTGCGCAGGTTACGCGCACATGGCCTCACTGCTAAACCAAAGAAGTGCTTTCTGGCATACAACCAGATTAGATATCTAGGCTTTGTTCTAGCAGATAACTCCTTGCAACCTCTCCCCCAGAAAATCAAAGCCTTAACAGAGTTTAAATTCCCAAGAACAAAAACTCATGCGTAGCTTCCTCGGTTCTGTTAATTTTTATGCTAAATTTATCCCCAATATTACTAACCTCACCAGAAGTTTATCGGACTACCTTAAGAAGTCTGTGAGGGAGCCTCTTGAACTTTCCGACATAGCACGATAAAAGTTTTATGAACTTAAAGACATATTCTCTAAAGGTCCCATACTTAAGATCCCAGATATTAGCAAACCTTTTTGCTTAAGAACTGATGCCTCCAATACAGGTTTAGGTGCCGTATTATTACAGTATCATGACGGTACCCCTTTCCCTGTATGTTTCCTGAGTCGAAAGCTTCTACCAGCAGAAACGAGATACTCAACCATTGAAAAGGAATGTTTAGCCCTTGTGTGGGGTATCTCTAAACTTAAATTCTATTTACTAGGAAAATAATTCATTATAGAAACAGATCATAAACCATTGGTATACATAGAAACTTTTAAGGGAACCATCAGTCGCCTCTTGAGGTGGACATTGGCACTCCAGTCTTTTAAGTTTCATATAGTGTATATCAATGGCTCCTCTAATTATTTCTCTGACTGGTTAAGTCGTGATAATTAGTAGAATATTTGCACTTAAGCGACTTTCATTTATTTTGGGGGACTTTTACCTCATTATTTCTACTTCTATTCCTTGACTATCAGTCTTGGTATGGCGGAGTATGAGGGAAAAGTCCATAGATAGAAATGGAAGTGTGAATGTCTGTATAAGTGCTAGTAGTGGTAGTCTGCTCGTTGAGGTGGGGTAAGTATCTAGCTCCAGCAGTACCCCCCTCCTTCTTCCACCCGGAGAGAGGTGACATGCTAGACTCCGGCCAAAGGAATAATCACTCGACTGACAACTCCCGTCTCCACTGTAAGTCTTCACAGCCACTTCTGTCTTATTGTATTTTACGAGCCTCACTCGTTATTATTTTGTTAAGAGCTTCACTCGTTAGTTTTTGAGCTTCACTCATCATTATTTTGGAGTACTTAATGTGGCTCTGCCCTTGCCTTGTATTGACTAGCATAATTTTGTCTCACCATTTCTTTTGGTCGGCCTTATGCCTATTATAAGAATGTGTAACAGAATGGTGAGTAATTTTTGTCTTTTCCATTTGATAGCCGTCGGTGCCAGTTAGAGCCACCTGGCACAACGCTGAGGGAGATTGAAGGAACCGTCTCACAAGAGTTTTGAGACTGAATCATCAACTTTTATACTGCCCACATCTGCAGTACCACTATTGTCAACCACAGCCACCTGAGTCACCAGCGACCCCACCTGAGTCCCTGACTCGTGGACAACATATGAGTTTAGAAAACATCTGTCACATCCGTCAAACAAGTGATTGTTGCCACCGTCATCGATTAAGTGAATACCAGCAAGGAGTTCAGAAAAGTGTAACAGCTGGTGTCAAGAACATCGACACGTTCCTTTTCATCTGTACAAATTAGCTGTTGCAACGTAGTCTTATTTGTCTATTTTTATTTTTCATTTTTATTCACGATAGGGTTTGTTTGCTGTTCATGTTTTGTCTTTTTCTATTCTTGGTAATTTTCCTAAAGGAGGAACCAGCCTTGGTTCTTCTTGAAAGGCAAGATTGAACCGAGTCTGAGTCTAGCCTTCACACCCAAGGTCTGCCCCATCAACCAGTATCCTCGTCTTTCCCAGGTCCAGGAGTCCATCTGTGTCCCCTCAGATATTCTCCCTTCCCCACTTCCCCAAGGTCTGGCTCATGAACCAGTATTCCCGTTTTTCCCAGGTCCATGTGTCCAGGAGTCCATCTGTCCGCCTCAGATATTCTCCCTTCCCCACTTCCCAAGGTATCCTCGCCTTTCCCAGGTCTCTGTGGGCCGGATAAATCCCCTTCCTACTTCCCCTTAGGTTATATCCCCAGGTTCAGGAATCCATTTGTGTCCCCTCAGATATTCTCCCTTTCCCAAGGTCTGCCCTCGTCTTTCCCAGGTCCATGTGTCCTGGGGAACTCCATACTGTCCGCCTCAGATATTCTCCCTTACCCCATTTCCCAATGTATCCTCGTCCTTTCCCAGGTCCATGTGTCCAGGAATCCATCCGTGGGCCCCGGATGTCTCCCTTCCTCACTTCCCTTAGGTTATATCCCCAGGTTCATGTGTCCATGAATCCATTTTTGTCCCCTCAGATATTCTCCCTTTCCCAAGGTCTGCCCCATCAACCAGTATCCTCGTCTTTCCCAGGTCCATGTGTCCAGGAGTCCATCTGTCCGCCTCAGATATTCTCCCTTCCCCACTTCCCCAAGGTATCCTCTCCTTTCCCAGGTCCATGTGTCCAGGAATCCATCCGTGGGCCCCCGGATGTCTCCCCTTCCTCACTTCCCTAAGGTTATATACCAGTCTCAGCCTTCCCAGGTTATATGTCCCGAAGTCAGCTCAGCCACCCTCAGTGATCTAGCTAGATGAGAACGAGGCCTTGTCTAGCTGGTCTACGGTAGAGACTGTCCAGGTGGGTGGAATTACTGGAGGTGACACACAGAAAACTGCGTCCAGTAATTACACCCACCAAGACAGCCACGACCGTACACCAGCTAGACGCAGCCAAGCTACCGTCCAGTTCGGCCACCAAGGTGAGGCCACTCAATAAAATTTTGGAAGTTCTATTTATATTAAACGCTTTATTTACATAAAAAATAAGATTTTTTACTAAATTAGCAGTTTAAGTGAGTTTGTGAAAGTTTTATTGTGACTTTATGAGTGTTCGTGTGTTTGTCCACCTCACGAGAACTGTAATAAGTCTTGAATTTTGTATTTTATTTGGTTATTTTTCTTATGTATTTGGCAAGATGCGCAGTTACAAGCGCTTGCGCACAATGGAAGCTACGTTGAATGACTTTTTTGGGTTATCCTGGGTAATGTACACATATGTTACTATGTATGATAATTTGTGTAACTGTATTTACGAGTACCTGAACCTAAGTAAACTTACACACACTTGTTTTTACACTCATTTTGCGCATTTCCGCAAAGGCAGCCTTTGATTCACCATCACACACACAACAGAAAACACGCCCACACACACACACACACACACACACACACACACACACACACACACACACATACACAAATAAAAATATATATATATATATATATATATAAACTAGAAGCCGTTCATATTCGATCCAAGGACAAAAAATAATTTATTTGGTGGCTCTTGCTCACTGGTCAGTACGTCTCTGTCTTACTAAGATTCAACATTATGTGTTATGTATTGTGATGTTTGAATGTTTGCGAATATTATAAAAATAATGTGTTGTATTGCACCCTGGATGGTGTGCAACACAATGTTATTTCTTTTTTCTTAATGATTACAATATAAATAATGTTTAGGTAGTGTTTACGTCGTAACTGAACATTGTGCTGCTCATAGCAATTAAAAATATTAAACTACCATTTATAAATAACTGTAACATTATTATTTTTTAGTGGTAAAACTTTCCTAAAAGTTGTAGTGGTTTATAATTCACTTATAATCATCGAGAGACTTGAGTCTTAAGTTGGGGAAGAAAACTGTGAAGAAAGTGACACAGAAGAAAGATAACCTGGTGATGTAAAATAAGGATGAACTAGAATGGGATATAAAGTTGACCTGGTATAGGAAATAATGATAAACTGGAATTGGATATGAGGAAGTAGATCACATCAAACTGAAGACACAACACAATGGAACATTAGAACAACTTAGGCAACACACCTGAGCTGACCAACACAATGGATCATTAGAACAACTTAGGCAACACACCTGAGCTGACCAACACAATGGAACATTAGAACAACTTAGGCAACACACCTGAGCTGACCAACACAATGGAACATTAGAACAACTTAGGCAACACACCTGAGCTGACCAACACAATGGAACATTAGAACAACTTAGGCAACACACCTGAGCTGACCAACACAATGGAACATTAGAACAACTTAGGCAACACACCTGAGCTGACCAACACAATGGAACATTAGAACAACTTAGGCAACACACCTGGGCTGACCAACACAATGGAACATTAGAACAACTTAGGCAACACACCTGAGCTGACCAACACAATGGAACATTAGAACAACTTAGGCAACACACCTGAGCTGACCAACACAATGGAACATTAGAACAACTTAGGCAACACACCTGAGCTGACCAACACAATGGAACATTAGAACAACTTAGGCAACACACCTGAGCTGACCAACACAATGGAACATTAGAACAACTTAGGCAACACACCTGAGATGACCAACACAATGGAACATTAGAACAACTTAGGCAACACACCTGAGCTGACCAACACAATGGAACATTAGAACAACTTAGGCAACACACCTGAGCTGACCAACACAATGGAACATTAGAACAACTTAGGCAACACACCTGAGCTGACCAACACAATGGAACATTAGAACAACTTAGGCAACACACCTGAGCTGACCAACACAATGGAACATTAGAACAACTTAGGCAACACACTGAGCTGACCAACACAATGGAACATTAGAACAACTTAGGCAACACACCTGAGCTGACCAACACAATGGAACATTAGAACAACTTAGGCAACACACCTGAGCTGACCAACACAATGGAACATTAGAACAACTTAGGCAACACACCTGAGCTGACCAACACAATGGAACATTAGAACAACTTAGGCAACACACCTGAGCTGACCAACACAATGGAACATTAGAACAACTTAGGCAACACACCTGGGCTGACCAACACAATGGAACATTAGAACAACTTAGGCAACACACCTGAGCTGACCAACACAATGGAACATTAGAACAACTTAGGCAACACACCTGGGCTGACCAACACAATGGAACATTAGAACAACTTAGGCAACACACCTGAGCTGAACAACACAATGGAACATTAGAACAACTTAGGCAACACATCTGAGCTGACCAACACAATGGAACATTAGAACAACTTAGGCAACACATCTGAGCTGACCAACACAATGGAACATTAGAACAACTTAGGCAACACATCTGAGCTGACCAACACAATGGAACATTAGAACAACTTAGGCAACACACCTGAGCTGACCAACACAATTCCTCAAGAAACTGTTTTATCTTCATAATTTTTTTTTCTCGTATATTAACATTGTTCATTAACTATTCATTACTATAACTCACAGTTTACTCCCAAAATTTCAACTCATCTTCAACCATCCATCTCCACAACTCATTTTCAAATATTCATCTCTACAACTCATCATTAACCGTCTCTTACCACATCACACTATAAAATATCCATTAAATCAACTCATTATAAACCATCACCGCGATTCCCCATCAACCATCCATTACCTCAATTCGTCGGCCATCCATCATCCCAACTCACCATCAGCCATCCATAACTACAACCCACCATCAATAACCACAACTCACCATCAACCATCCATATCCACAACTTACCATCAAGTCAACTCATTATAAAGCATCCATCACCACAACTCACCATCAACCATCCATATCCACAACTTACCATCAAATCAACTCATTTAAAGCATCCATCACCACAACTCACCATCAACCATCCATATCCACAACTTACCATCAAGTCAACTCATTATAAAGCATCCATCACCACAACTCACCATCAACCATCCATATCCACAACTTACCATCAAGTCAACTCATTATAAAGCATCCATCACCACAACTCACCATCAACCATCCATCACAGTCATTCACCACCACAACTCACTACCAACCATTCACATTATGTGAAGCAGGACTCACATGGGTCTACACAGGTGTGAACAACATTTAGAGTTTTATGTGAATGTTCAATGAGTGTTCTATTCCAGATCTGTTTCTGATCAACATGTTCATTCAATGTTCTAACCCATATCAACGTGCTCAGTACGTGTTCTGTACCACATCCATATTATATGCTAATTTAAAGGCAAGAAAATTTTCCAACCTATAGTTTCTGGCTTAGGAAAATTTTCTCTTGAATCTAGTAATTGCTGGGTTAACACATACAGTGTTAAGCAGTGTTAAGCCAGTGTTAAGACAGTGTTAAGCCAGTGTTAAGCCAGTGTTAAGACAGTGTTAAGCCAGTGTTAAGACAGTGTTAAGACAGAGTGACTTTGTAAATGGTCAGAGTCGGACCGAAACGTCGTGGTAAGGTGCCCTCTTCAAGGTGCGGTTTATTAGTGTATTGTTTCAGTCTCGGTGTTGTGAGCTTTTGTTATTTACTTCCTACATTTTTAATCATGGGTCCTCATAACTTCCTTGTGTTGTTACTCATAGGTCCCTCATAACTTCCTTGAGTTGTTACTCATAGGTCCCTCATAACTTCCTTGTATGGTTACTCATAGGTCCTTCATAACTTCCTTGTGTTGTTACTCATAGGTCCCTCATAACTTCCTTGTATGGTTACTCATAGGTACCTCATAACTTCCTTGTATGGAAGCTCATAGGTCCCTCATAACTTCCTTGTATGGTTACTCATAGGTCATTTATAACTTCCTTGTATGGTTACTCATAGGTCCCTCATAACTTCCTTGTGTGGTTACTCATAGGTCCTTCATAACTTCCTTGTATGGTTACTCATAGGTCCCTCATAACTTCCTTGTATGGAAGCTCATAGGTCCCTCATAACTTCCTATATGGTTACTCATAGGTCCTTCATAACTTCCTTGTATGGTTACTCATAGGTCCCTCATAACTTCCTTGTATGGTTACTCATAGGTCCCTCATAACTTCCTTGTGTGGTTACTCATAGGTCATTTATAACTTCCTTGTATGGTCACTCATAGGTCATTTATAACTTCCTTGTATGGTTACTCATAGGTCCCTCATAACTTCCTTGTGTGGTTACTCATAGGTCCCTCATAACTTGTGTGGTTACTCATAGGTCCCTCATAACTTCCTTGTATGGTTACTCATAGGTCCCTCATAACTTCCTTGTGTGGTTACTCATAGGTCCCTCATAACTGCCTTGTATGGTTACGTAATGATAGGTGCCTCATTACTTCCTTGTATGGTTACTCATAGGTCCCTCATAACTTCCTTGTATGGTTACTCATAGGTCCCTCATAACTTCCTTGTATGGTTACTCATAGGTCCCTCATAACTTCCTTGTATGGTTACTCATAGGTCCCTCATAACTTCCTTGTATGGTTACTCATAGGTCCCTCATAACTTCCTTGTATGGTTACGTAATGATAGGTGCCTCATTACTTCCTTGTATGGTTACTCATAGGTCCTCATAACTTCCTTGTATGGTTACTCATAGGTCCTCATAACTTCCTTGTGTGGTTACTCATAGGTCCCTCATAACTTCCTTGTATGGTTACTCATAGGTCCTTCATAACTTACTTGTATGGTTACTCATAGGTCCCTCATAACTTCCTTGTATGGTTACTCATAGGTCCCTCATAACTTCCTTGTATGGTTACTCATAGGTCCCTCATAACTTCCTTGTGTGGTTACTCATAGGTCCCTCATAACTTCCTTGTATGGTTACTCATAGGTCCTTCGTAACTTACTTGTATGGTTACTCATAGGTCCCTCATAACTTCCTTGTATGGTTACTCATAGGTCCTTCATAACTTACTTGTATGGTTACTCATAGGTCCCTCATAACTTCCTTGTATGGTTACTCATAGGTCCCTCATAACTTCCTTGTATGGTTACTCATAGGTCCCTCATAACTTCCTTGTGTGGTTACTCATAGGTCCCTCATAACTTCCTTGTATGGTTACTCATAGGTCCTTCATAACTTACTTGTATGGTTACTCATAGGTCCCTCATAACTTCCTTGTATGGTTACTCATAGGTCCTTCATAACTTCCTTGTATGGTTACTCATAGGTCCTTCATAACTTACTTGTATGGTTACTCATAGGTCCTTCATAACTTCCTTGTATGGTTACTCATAGGTCCTTCATAACTTCCTTGTATGGTTACTCATAGGTCCCTCATAACTTCCTTGTATGGTTACTCATAGGTCCCTCATAACTTCCTTGTATGGTTACTCATAAGTCCTTCACATATTTCTTGCTCCATCGAGAGCAAGAAATATGTTTGTTTTTATGTTCAGTTTAAACCTCCATGTCATTACTGTTGCACTAAGCAGAGTAACTGGAAAAATATCTTGGATGAGTATCATAGTGTTATTTCAGGTCTACTACATGTACTCAAGCTGTGGTCACCTTGTATTTGTTTTCTAAGACATACGTGACTTACAGGGAAAGGATTCTAGCCTGCTTCACTATTGACAAGTGGAAAGGAAACACCAGAAAAAATAACTGTTATTATAAACACAAAGAAAAGCACAGATATGTGAACACACATCTTAATATGCACATTGGGACAGAGAGAATAACCAAGCAATTTCTTAACTATCCATCACCAATATCAACCATCAACCAGCCATAATTTCAACTAATCATCAACAATCCCTCACTATAACTCATCTACAAACATTCAACACCACAACACACAACACATAACATCTCACCATCACCCATCAGTATTTTCAACTTATCAAAGTTCTTAACATATCTCCGTCCACTGACCACAACTCACAATTAACATTAAATCACTTTAGTTTACCGTCAACCATCTATCACAACAACTATCAACTATCTATCACAACAACTATCAACCATCCCTTACCTAAAATTTCCATCATCCATACACCATTACAACTAACTTTCAACTATTCATTTCGGTTCATCCACAATTCATCACATGTGTCCAACAGTGCAGGTGTGAACGATAATCATTTTGTGGTTTGGGAGTAAAGTGTTCAGCATGTGTTCTGGCTTAGATCAAAGTACTTATGTATTAAATATATAGTAAATTCAAAGATTTTTTCCCCGGTCAGCTTAAATCTGTTACATGTTGTTTTGAGAGACATTTATCACTGCCCATGAGTGTTTCTCTGAGCTCCGTTGATCAATTTAAATGTCATGGTAAATAAAAATATATATTAGTACTTTGTTTATTTGTGTTAACTGTTTTGCGAGAGGTGGTGGTTAATGTTTATTAACCGGGAAAATTATTATTAAATGTGTTGAACAGTATTCAACAAATGATGAATAGCAGGAAATCACATTCGAAAGAAGGAAGAGGATCTAGATCTCTTCACCGGGC
This sequence comes from Cherax destructor, assembly GCA_009830355.1. Classification (NCBI taxonomy): domain Eukaryota; kingdom Metazoa; phylum Arthropoda; class Malacostraca; order Decapoda; family Parastacidae; genus Cherax; species Cherax destructor. The sequence continues at coordinate 11,991 of WNWK01021702.1, read as the reverse complement.
GAGACACCTCCCTCACCGGGCGAGACACCTCCCTCACCGGGCGAGACACCTCCTTCACCGGGCGAGACACCTCCTTCACCGGGCGAGACACCTCCCTCAAAGTTACTGAGCATAAAGAACTGTAGCCAGATTGTGGGGACGATCTCTGGTGTTCTCACTCTCACCAGGTCGAGATTACACTATGTTCAATCCTTTTTGCTGTATTTTTTAACTCATCTCACGAGAGTGAAGTAAAGGTAGCTAGAATGAAGTTATGTTTCCGCTAAAATTCTTTGTTGCCATTGTAATAACTCCTAAACAGTAAAGGAAATCAGGTCCTTCTGTTTACCTTAAGGACACTCCCAAACATCTCAGCTGATAAGGATTCCATCTGTCCGCCTCATATATTCTCCCTTCCCCACTTCCCCTAAGTCTGCCTCATCATCCAGTATCCTCGTCTTTCCCATGTCTATGTGTCCAGGAATCCATCTGTGTCCCCCTCAGATATTCTCCCTTCTCCACTTTCCCAAGGTCTGCCTCATCATCCAGTATCCTCGTCTTTCCCAGGTCCGCCTCAGATATTCTCCCTTCCCCAAGGTATCTTCGTCTTTCCCAGGTCCATGTGTCCAGGAGTCCATCTGTCCGCCTCAGATATTCTCCCTTCCCCACTTCCCCAAGGTATCTTCGTCTTTTCCAGGTCCATGTGTCCAGGAGTCCATCTGTCCGCCTCAGATATTCTCCCTTCCCCACTTCCCCAAGGTATCTTCGTCTTTTCCAGGTCCATGTGTCCAGGAGTCCATCTGTCCGCCTCAGATATTCTCCCTTCCCTACTTCATCCTCGCCTTCCCCAGGTCCATGTGTCCAGGAGTCCATCTCCTGTGAAGGTTTATTACTCAGTCCTGGTTCAATCTTTAAGCCAAGATGAATCAAGGAAAAGATAAATAATAACACTGAAGATAAGCACTTGATTTAATAGAAAGTTTTATGAAAATATTAAATACTTAAACATGAATCTCAAATCCTATCTAAAAGACAAAAGGAAAAATGAAATAGATAAACAATACTTGAATTCAAAGCTAATTTATACAGATTTTAGTTGTTAGATGAACGTGTCGATGTTCTTGACACGGAAGCTCTGAATTGTTCCTTGTTGTCTGAACACCTTGTTGTTGTTGATGAATCGACGGATGCTTCCACAGCCACTCGGTTGACGGATGTTTCCAAAACCAAATTTGAAAATCCAATAGTTATTCCAGATACCAGGGACTCTGGTGTCGTCTACTTGAAGAATAACAGAGTTGCCGGGGTTTTGGCTCTAGTTGAACTACAGTTGAAGGTTATAAAGGTTGGAGATTATGTATCTTGGCCTCAATGGGTATTACTCCATCAGACCAACTCGGCTTTGTGCCAGATGACCATAGCTGGCCCAGAAGGCTGTAATGAAATCAAAAGACATAATTACTCACCACTCTAATAATCACTCTCATGGTAGGCATAAGTTATTTAAAAGAAATGGTGAGAGAATTAAACAAATTACTTTAAGGCAAGGCAGGGCAGGGCATAATTACCTCTCTAAAATAAACCTAAGAGTGAAGCTCTTAAATAAAATGAATTAAGACAGGAGCAGCTGGGAATACTTACAGTGGTGTTGGGAGTGGCTAGACAAGTGATAATTCCCTTGGCCGGAGCCTCACACTTCACCTCTCACCCGGTGGAAAAAGAAGGTGGGGATAGTGGGAGCTAGATACTCACCCTACCTTAACAAGCAGACTACCACCCAACTATCACTATACATTCATTCACACTTTCTTCTCTCCTAAACCCTCTACTCCTGGGAATTCTCCTGTCCTCTGCCTTCCCTACATCTCTGGTCTCTCTAATCTCAACAACTCTCTCCGTTCCTTAGACATCAAACTTACCTTTCGCCAGACTAACACTCTTCGCACTAATCTAGTTCATACCTCCCCTCCCTCAATAGATTCTTCTGGTGTCTACTCTATTTCTTGCTCCTCCTGTCCTCTTCAGTACTTTGGAGAAACTGGCCGATCTCTCTCTGACAGACTTAGGGAGCACAAAAATAGTGTTAGGCTTGACGACACTAATAATGCTCTTTTCTGTCATGTCAGAGATCACAGTCATCCTATTGATTGGTCTTCTGCTAAAACTACGTCCAACTTTCACAGTCGCCGCCTGGTTGAATCCTCCCTTATACACAACTTTCCCTGTATGAATCTTAGCCCTGGCTTTGTCTTTGTAGATGCTTTCCTCTCCCATTACATTGTTAAATGCTCCAAACTTCAGAACACCCGTGACTTAACCTGATTCCTTCCCCTTCTATCTCTTCCCCCTTCTCCTCTTTCTCCTTTCTCCTCTGGGTTTTCTTTCTTTTCTTTTGCCTTGTATTTGTCCTTCTTTATTTTATTTTCATTTTCCCCTCTGTGTTCTTGTCCTTACCCCATGCAGGCCACCAGCTTCATTGCTGTGCTCCATTCCTAGAATATGACTGACTCCACTACTAATACTACCACTTCCACTACTACCTCCATTATTACCCCTCCACCACTTTCTTGTGCCCTCCCCTGTCTGCCTGCCTATAAATACCCCTTCATCCTGTCCTTTGTGTTAGTGTGACTTTGTAAATGGTCCAAGTTGGACCGAAACGTCGTCGTAAGCTCCTCTCTTTTTTTATATGTGCGGGTTGTGTGTGTATTGTTCCAGTCACGGTATTGTGCCTTTTTTTGTTATTTATATCATACCTTGTATACTTATTTTTCCTTTTTTTCATAAAATATGTATTACTTATTAACAAACCTCTTTCTACACATAGCTCAGTTAAAGGCTCACCATTTACATTTACCCCTGGCACCCCAAATTTACCTACTACTCCCTCCACAACATTTTTATCCACTTTAGCATTGAGATCCCTAACCACAAGTACTCTCTCAACATTTCCCAAAATGTCTCTCTCTCCTCTACACTTCTCTCTTCTCCAGGTGCATAAACACTTAATATAACCCACTTTTCACATCCAACCCTTATTTTACACCACATAATCCTTGAATTGATACATTTATATTCCCTCTTTTCCTGACATAACTTATCCTTCAACATAATTGCTGCTCCTTCTTTAGCTCTAACTCTGTTTTAAACCCATGACCTAATTCCATTTATTTCTCCCCACTGAACCTCTCCTACCCGCTTCAGCTTTGTTTCACTTAAGGCCAGGCCATCCAGCTTCTTCTCATCTCATTCATAACATCCACAATCATCTCTTTCTCATCATTCGCACAACATCCACGCTCATTCAAACATCCCACTTTGACGGTTTTCTTCTTTTTTTTAGTAATCTATACTGGAAAAGGGGTTACTAGCCCATTGTTCCCGGCATTTTAGTTGACTTTTACAACACTGATGGCTTACGGAAGAAAGATTCTTTTTCCACTTCCCCATGGATATGAAAGGAAAAGTAATAAGAACAAGAACTATTAAGATAAAATCAAAGAAAAAACTCAGATGAGTGTGTAAACATAAACGTGTACATGTATGTGTAGTGTGACCTAAGTGTAAGTAGAAGTGGCAAGACGTACCTGAAATCTTGCATGTTTATGACACAAAAAAAAGACACCAGCAATCCTACTATCATGTAAAACAAATACAGGGTTCCTTTTTACACTCACTTGGTAGTACCGTCTACCAACCTACTACCTATATATATATATATATATATATATATATATATATATATACCTGGCACCTCTGCCAGAGAGAGGCTGTGGGCATCCTGCTCTGGGGTTTTGGCACAATATCGTCCAATCAAGAACTCCTACCGGGATTATCATCAACAGGCTGGTGTGTGAATATCTGCAGCTGGTGTTGGAAAGTGCTAGAAGACTGCATTTCCTCTCCCACTTAAGAACCAAGAAAAGTGTTGTGCAAGTGATGTCAGTCAGGAAACATAAGGGTAGGAGAGGTCGGTGAGGGGAGGCCAAATGGGGGAGAAGGAGGCAGAGGGTGAGGGGAGGCCAAATGGGGGAGAAGGAGGCAGAGGGTGAGGGGTAAACCTATCTCCCCCCTTCCCCTTCCCCAAACAGGCGCGCAAACACCGTGTGCTCATGTTACGATAATGGAGTGTTTGTTCACCGTGTGTAGTGTATATAGTGTATAGTGCATATCATGTGTTTAGCATGCGCATAACATGTGTGGTGTATATATAACGGTGTATGTATAGCGGTGTGTCGGTCATATAGTGGTGTCATAGTGACTCCCTCTGGCGGGCCTGCCTAATCACACATCCCCCATACCTCCCTCTCCCCCACTGCCCAACACAAGGACAGAAGACCCCTCTGCTCAACCCACCACCACCATGAACCACATTCGGCATGTGTCATGTGCCATTTTCCCTACGGCCCCCCGGGCTTACCACACAGTTTGAGGTATGGCAGATGATGCAGCCAGCCAGCCACAAAGCCAGGGAAATAGTGAACCCAACAATGAAAGAAGAGGCACATGTCAGGTGTGTGGAGAGTTTCGAGCACGCAACAGAGATGACCTTATTCGTGCACACAATGGGTGTGCAGGATCACATAGGCCACCAGCAGAGAACCACCTCCTCTCGTGCGAAAACCTTCTTCTGGCATTCAAATCCACTGCTAGCAGTACCCTATCCCACATTCCTAAAGCAGCTCGCTCATATGCAGCAGGGAAATTCACAGACCTTCTTAAGCAGGTGAATGGAGGTTCCACCAATTTAGAAGCCCGAGGCACCATTAAAGCATGGCGCAACCTGCTCCTGTTTGGCAATGTTTGTCTTGCAGTTCCTGAAAGACGAGGCAAACTGCTAACCACTTCAGTCATCAAGGCGGTGCGCAACTACCCAAGAACAGATAATTGTGTCCCTCTGCCCCACCACCGCAGGAATCACAGAGGTAGACCCAAGAAAAATTCCACTGGAAATGAGAAAATTTGCGCACAGGTTAGCAAAAAAAATCGAAGAGGGCAACACAGTGGGATCAATCAGAATAATTACAAGTGACGACACTGTAGCTCAAAAAAATGAGACCACAGCTCAAGCACTAAGAGACAAGCATCTGACAAGGGACACCATAGCCATCAACAACCCTGAAGGAGACCCCATCACTGAACAATTAATTTTGCCAGAATCAGAAGTCTATAAGGCGATAGTGTCATTTCCAGCAGGATCTGCAGGAGGTTACACTGGAATTCGACCACAACACCTCAAACAGATGGTAAATCCAGTACTCGGTGCATCTGCATCAATTCTCCTCCTTTAGCTATTATCGAAAATATCAGCAATATAAAATTATAAGAAAAGAAAAATATACATCAAAAATTCATTTTTTTTTTTTTTTTATTAACACATCGGCCGATTCCCACCAAGGCAGGGTGGCCCGAAAAAGAAAAACTTTCATCATCATTCACTCCATCACTGTCTTGCCAGAGGGGTGCTTTACACTACAGTTATAAAACTGCAACATTAACACCCCTCCTTCAGAGTGCCGGCACTGTACTTCCCATCTCCAGAACTCAAGTCCGGCCTGCCGGTTTCCCTGAATCCCTTCATAAATGTTACTTTGCTCACACTCCAACAGCACGTCAAGTATTAAAACCATATGCCTCCATTCACTCCTATCAAATACGCTCACACATGCTTGCTGGAAGTCCAAGCCCCTCGCACACAAAACTTCCTTTACCCCCTCCCTCCAACCTTTCCTAGGCCGACACCTACCCCGCCTTCCCTCCACTACAGATTTATACACTCTCGAAGTCACTCTGTCTCGTTCCATTCTCTCTACATGTCCAAACCACCTCAACAACGCCTCCTCAGCTCTCTGAACAATCGTTTTGGTAATCCCGCACCTCCTCCTAATTTCCAAACTCCGAATTCTCTGCATTATATTCACACCACACATTGACCTCAGACATGACATCTCCACTGCCTCCAGCCTTCTCCTCGTTGCAACATTCATCACCCATGCTTCACACCCATATAAGAGCGTTGGTATAACTATACTCTCATACATTCCCCTCTTAACTTCCATGGACAAGGTTCTTTGTCTCCACAGACTCCGAAGTGCTCCACTCACCCTTTTCCCCTCATCAATTCTATGATTCACCTCATCCTTCATAGACCCATCCGCCGACATGTCCACTCCCAAATATCTGAATACATTCACCTCCTCCATACTCTCTCCCTCCAATCTGATATCCAATCTTTCATCACCTATTCTTTTTGTTATCCTCATCACCTTACTCTTTCCTATATTCACTTTCAATTTTCTTCTTTTACACACCCTACCAAATTCATCCACCAACCTCTGCAACTTCTCTTCAGAATCTCCCAAAAACACAGTGTCATCAGCAAAAAGCAACTGTGACAACTCCCACTTTGTATTTGCTTCTTTATCTTTTAGCCCAACACCTCTTGCCAAGACCCTCGCATTCACTTCTCTTACAACCCCATCTATAAATATATTGAACAACCACGGTGACATCACACATCCTTGTCTAAGGCCCACTTTTACTGGGAAATAGTCCCCTTCCCTCCTACACACTCTAACCTGAGCCTCACTATCCTCATAAAAACTCTTCACTGCTTTCAGTAACCTTCCTCCTATTCCATACACCTGCAACATCTGCCACATTGCCCCCTATCTACCCTATCATACGCCTTTTCCAAATCCATAAATGCCACAAAAACATCTTTACCCTTATCCAAATACTGTTCACCTATATGTTTCACTGTAAACACTTGGTCTACACACCCCCTACCTTTCCTAAAACCCCCTTGTTCATCTGCTATCCTGCTTTCTGTCTTACTCTTAATTCTTTCAATAATAACTCTACCATACACTTTACCAGGTACACTCAACAGACTTATTCCCCTATAATTTTTGCACTCTCTTTTGTCCCCTTTGCCTTTATACAAAGGAACAATACACGCTCTCTGCCAATCCCTAGGTACCTTACCCTCTTCCATACATTTATTAAATAATAGCACCAACCACTCCAAAACTATATCCCCACCTGCTTTTAACATTTCTATCTTTATCCCATCAATCCCAGCTGCCTTACCCCTTTCATTCTACCCACTGCCTCACGAACTTCCCTACACCCACAACTGGCTCTTCCACACTCCTACAAGATGTTATTCCTCCTTGCCCTACACACGAAATCACAGCTTCCCTGTCTTCATCAACATTTAACAACTCCTCAAAATATTCTCTCCATCTTCCCGATACCTCTAACTCTCCATTTAATAACTCTCCTCTCCTATTTTTAACTGTCAAATCCATTTGTTCTCTAGACTTCCTCAACTTATTAATCTCATTCCAAAACTTTTTCTTATTTTCAACAAAATTTGCTGATAACATCTCACCCACTCTCTCATCTGCTCTCTTTTTACATTGCTTCACCACTCTTTTAACCTCTCTTTTTCTCTCCATATACTCTTCCCTCCTTGCATCACTTCTACTTTGTAAAAACCTCTCATATGCTAACTTTTCTCCTTACTACTCTCTTTACATCATCATTCCACCAATCGCTCCTCTTCCCTCCCGCACCCACTCGTCTGTAACCACAAACTTCTGCTGAACACTCTAACACTACATTTTAAATCTACCCCATACATTTTCGACCCCATTGCCTACACTCTCACTAGCCCATCTATCCTCCAATAGTTGTTTATATCTTACCCTAACTGCCTCCCCTTTTAGTTTATAAACCTTCACCTCTCTCTTACTTACTGATTCTATTTTCCTTGTATCCCATCTACCTTTTACTCCCACTGTAGCTATAACTAAAAAGTGATCTGATATATCTGTGGCCCCTCTATAAACATGTACATCCTGAAGTCTACTCAACAGTCTTTTATCTACCAATACATAGTCCAACAAACTACTGTCATTACGCCCTACATCATATCTTGTATACTTATTTATCCTCTTTTTCTTAAAATATGTATTACCTATAACTAAACCCCTTTCTATACAAAGTTCAATCAAAGGGCTCCCATTATCATTTACACCTGGCACCCCAAACTTACCTACTACACCCTCTCTGCATGTTTCTCCCACTTTAGCATTTAGGTCCCTACCACAATTACTCTCTCATTTGGTTCAAAAGTTCCTATACATTCGCTTAACATCTCCCAAAATCTCTCTCTCTCCTCTACACTCCTCTCCTCTCCAGGTGCATACACGCTTATTATGACCCACTTTTCGCATCCGACCCTTATTTTAATCCACATAATCCTTGAATTTACACATTCATATTCCCTCTTTTCCTTCCATAACTGATCCTTCAACATTATTGCTACCCCTTCCTTAGCTCTAACTCTCTCAGATACTCCTGACTTAATCCCATTTATTTCTCCCCACTGAAACTCGCCTACCCCCTTCAGCTTTGTTTCGCTTAGGGCCAGGACATCCAACTTCTTTTCATTCATAACATCGGCAATCATCTCTTTCTTATCATCCGCACTACATCCACGCACATTCAGACAACCCAGTTTTATAAAGTTTTTCTTCTTCTCGTTTTTAGTAGATTTGTACAGGAGAAGGGGTTACTAGCCCATTGCTCCCGGCATCTTAGTCTCCTCATACGACACGCATTGCTTACGGAGGAAAGATTTTTTTCCACTTCCCCATGGACAATAGAGAAAATAAAAAGAACAAGAGCTATTAAGAAAAAGAAGAAAAACCTAGATGTGTGTATGTATATATATGCATGTGTATGCCAGTGTAGTGTGACCTAAAGTCACATGTATATACATTGGGGCCCATTCTGGGGTCGCAATAACTACCAGAGTGGTGATTACCAGAGTGGTGACTACCAGTGGTGACTGCCAGAGTGGTGAATACCTATGGTGACTGCCAGAGTGGTGGCTGAAAGAGTGGTCACTACCAGAGTGGTGACTACCAGTGTTGACTGCCGGAGTGGTGACTGCCGGAGTGGTGGCTTAAACAGTGGTGACTACCAGAGTGGTGACTGCCAGAATGGTGACTGCACGAGTGGTGACTACCAGAGTGGTGATTGTCACAGTAGTGACTGCAAGAGTGATGACTATCAGAGTGGTGACTACGAGAGTGGTGACTGCTTTAGTAGTGACTGCAAGAGTGGTGACTATCAGAGTGGTGACTAGCAGAGTGGTGGCTGCCAGAGTGGTGGCGTAAAGAGTGGTGACTACCAGAGTGGTGACTACCGGAGTCGTGACTGCCAGAGTCGTGGCTGCCAGAGTTATGACTTCCAGAGTAGTTACTACCAGAGTGGTTACTGCCAGAGTGGTTACTGCCAGAGTGGTCACTGCCAGAGTGGTGGTTACTGCCAAAGTGGTGACTGCCTGAGTGGTGACTGCCTGAGTGGTTACTGGCAGAGTGGTGATTGACTATCTCAGCTGTGATTGACTTCGAGAGTGGTGACTACCAGAGTGGTGACTAGCAGAGTGGTGACTTCCAGAGTGGTGACTGCCAGAGTGGTGACTGCCAGAGTGGTGACTACCAGGGTGGTGACTACCAGGGTGGTGACTACTAGAGTGGTGACTACCAGAGTGGTGACTGCCAGAGTGGTGACTACCAGAGTGGTGACTACCAGGGTGGTGACTGCCAGAGTGGTGACTGCCAGAGTGATTACCGTTACAGGAACTTCTATATATTCCCTAAAATGCAATAAAATCCCAAACATTGCCAATAAATTAAAAGAGACGCCTCAAAGGGTTCCGACATATTTGTGTTGAATCAATCCTTTAAACAAATACGTATACCTGGAGTATACCTGGAGAGGGTTTAGGGGATCAACGCCCCAGCGCCCGGTCTGTGACCAGGCTTCGTACGAATTATATAATTATATCACGCATTACCTCCTTTATTTCTGCTTCACACTCACCTCTGAAAACATTTAATATTGGTATTCTATTTTAGTTTGTTATTTTTGGCCGGGTTATGATCCCGGCCGTCTCGCACCTAGGTAGCGTGACCCAAGAAAGAAGGAAATACTTTTACAGTCAGTCATTCAGTCACTGAATGACTGAAGGTTCAGATGAGCCCACACCCTATCATCCGAATCTCTCCTTCAGAGTGTAGGCATTGTTCTTCCCATCTCCAGGACTCTAGTCTGGCTAAGCGGTTTCCCTGAATCAGTTCATAAATGTAACGTCACTTATACTCCATCAACACATCACATATAACATGCTCACACAAGACTGTTGCACATCCAGGCCCCTTGCACTCAAAACCTCCTCTATTCCCTCCCTCAGATCGTTCCTAGGACGACCCCTACCTCGCTTTTCCTCCACTCCAGATTTATACTGGCTCCAAGTCAACCAGGTTTTCTACATCATTTCTAAATGTCTAAACCATCTTAAAAACCCATCTTCAGCACTCCGAATAATACTTTTTGTAACTACGCCGCTTTACCTTCAAACTCCCGATATATATATATATATATATATATATATATATATATATATATATATATATATATATATATATATATACACACACAAAACAACCAAGGGGAGAGTAGAATGATAGCTCTAGGTCTTTCGTGTTGCAATTTACACATCATCAGGAGCATGCAAAATTGCAGAAAAGAGGAGGATGTCCACATAAGTACGTTCCCATAGGAAGTGTTCACATGGAGTGAGTGAGTGAGGGAGGGACAGAGGAAGAGAGAAGAGGATACAAGAAGTGCCCTCAGGCACACCAGCACCCACAGCCAGAAGGATGAATATTATAGCATTAGAAAAATCCAACAAGCATTGATATTGTAATAGCCTAAACGAAATTAAAGTGGCAATAACAAACAAATCGGCTACACCTTGCTATGATATCAGTAACTTAACAAAAATATATTGTCAGTGATATAGAAGTCACTGGCAATTATATGGCAGCCACCAACGGGACCCAGGGATGGGAGACGAGAAAACGTTAACATTTAAAGGGGAGACTCCTAAAAGTAAACGAGGCTCATTAAAATAAACTCATTTAAAGGAAGAGAGGCATCTGTTAGAACAAGGAAGACGGCCAAGGTTAATCAACCCACATAATTCTGAGGCAAACTCTGGTTCAACCTTCAGAAACTGCAGGAAAAAAAAAATAAAAAATAGTCCCTAATTCCTCGGTGTGGCACTACATTTAAGACAGTCTAATGCATTTGTATAAGAGCCCAGTTTTAGACTGTGTACTATTGCCTCAACTAAAAACGCATCTGATTTGAACAACCCGTCACTGATATTGTATAATGAATGCCTATCATGCTTAATAATTGCCGATTCTACAATATTCCTTTCAAGAAAGGAGGAACGAGGGAAGATGACTCTTGCTTCCCGCCAATTTGCTGGGTTATTACAAGCTCTAATATGCTTGAAAATCGCGTTCGACTCCTGTGCTATACGTATCTAATAACGGTGCTGGGACATTCTCACCTCCAATGATTTTCCCGTTTGCCCCAAATAGGAGAGACTTCAACCTTTGCAACCAACTCTGTAGACACCACCAACATGTTGTTGGGGTGAATTTTTTATCAGGATGTTTCTAACATTCCGTGAATTTTTAAATACCACTTGTATATTAAATCTTCTAAGAGCATTCGGCGAGAAAAGATAAATTCTTGTTATATGGGAGGACCAGCACATTCTTGGTCTGAGGAGTTATCCTAGGTTCTGTTCTATAATACGTTTTCTTAGCTGCCAGCAAGGCAGATTCCACAAACACCTTAGGATACCGCAGTTTCGTGCCAATGTCAAATATTTTCCTAATTTCTTTATCTAGGAAATCCGGACTGCACACTCTATAGGCTCTCAAAAACATAATAAGAAATACACTCATTTTGACTCTAGTCTTATGGTTAGAATAATAATGAATGTATGAGCACACATTGGTGGCCTTCCTATATAAACTTAAACTTTCTATCAACTCGGTGTATCAACAAATCTAAGAATGGAAGTTTACAGTCCACCTCTTTCTCCACGGTGAATTTAATAGACGGGACTAAAGT
>WNWK01021701.1:0-33711 GCA_009830355.1 Cherax destructor | reverse complement strand
GGCATCTGTTATCATACCTGTGAGCTTGGTTTCTGTGAGAGCTATTATGTCCGGTGATGCCTCTTTGACTCTTTCGTGCCACTCCTCCCACTTATTTGTTATTCCATCAGCATTGGTGTACCATACCTTCAGTTTCCTCTCTACTACTGTGTTTTGGGGGGTCTGTGAGGGTGGGGGACCTGGTGGTGTACTGTGGGATTCTATAGTGGAGTGTTGGGTGGAGGCTGAGATTGTTGGTTGTAGTTTGTGTTGGGATAGTGTGCTTGGTTGTTGGGTGTTTGGGATGGTTCTGTGTGTGCTTGTTCTTGTTGCTCTGCCCTGCTCTGGTTGTCCTCTACTGATTCTGTCCTTGTCCCTCCTCCTCGCTCCTTTCGCCTTTGTGTCCTCTCCCTCAGCTGCTGTCGTTCTGTTTTTGTTCTGTCCCGGTCTAGTGTGTGTGTGTGTGTGTGTGTGTGTGTCTGTCTGTCTGTCTGTTTATGTGTATGTGTACTGACCTATTTGTATTCACCTATTTGTGGTTGCAGGGGTCGATTCATAGCTCCTGGGCCCGCCTCTTCACTGCTTGTTACTAGGTCCTCCCTCTCCCTGCTCCATGGGCTTTATCAAACCTCGTCTTAAAACTATGTATGGTTCCTGCCTCCACTACGTCACTTTCTAGGCTATTCCACTTCCTGACAACTCTATGACTGAAGAAATACTTCCTAACATCCCTTTGACTCATAGGAGTCTTCAACTTCCAATTGTGACCCCTTGTTTCTGTGTCCCCTCTCTGGAACATCTAGTCTCTGTCCACCTTATCTATTCCTCGCAGTATTTTATACGTCGTTATCATGTCTCTCCTAACCCTCATGTCCTCTAGTGTCGTTAGGCCGATTTCCCTTAACCTTTCTTCGTTAGACAATCCCCTTATCTCTGGGACTAGTCTTGTTGCAAATCTTTGCACTTTCTCTAATTTCTTGACGTGCTTGACCAGGTGTGGGTTCCAAACTGGTGCTGCATACTCCAATCTGGGCCTGACGTACACAGTGTACAGTGTCTTGAACGATTCCTTATTAAGGTATCGGAACGCTATTCTCAGGTTTGTCAGGCGCCCACATGCTGCACCAGTTATCTGGTTGATGTGTGCTTCCGGAGACGTGCTCTGTGTTATACTCTCCTCAAGATCTTTCTCCTTGAGTGAGGTTTGCAGTCCTTGGCCACCTTGCCTATACTCTGTCTGCGGTCTTCTTTGCCCTTCCCCGATCTTCATGTGTGTGTGTGTGTGTAATCATCTAGTTGTGGTTGCATTGGTCGAGTCACAGCTCCTGGCCCCGCCTCTTCACAGGCCGCTACTTAGTCACTCTTCCCGTTCCTTGAGCTTTATCATACCTCTTCTTAAAGCTATGTATGGATCCTGCCTCCGCTACGTCACATCCCAGACTATTCCAATTCCCAACAACTCAGTGACTGAAGAAATACTTCCTAACATCCCTGTGATTCATCCGAGTCATCAACTTCCAACTGTGACCCCTTGTTGATGTGTCCCATCTCTGGAACATCCTGTCTCTGTCCACTTTTTCGATTCCTCTCTATGTCGTTATCATATCCCTAGTGCTGCATATTCCAATATAGACCTAACGTAAACAGTGTACAGGGTCCTGAACGCTTCCTTAAGATGTCGGAATGCTGTTCTTAGGTTTGCTAGGCGCCCGTATGCTGCAGCAGTTATTTGGTTGATGTGCGCCTCAGGAGATGTGCTCGGTGTTATACTCACCCTAAGATCCTTTTCCCTGAGTGAGGTTTGTAGTCTTTGACCCCCTAGGCTGTACTCCGTCTGCGGTCTACCTACCTTGAGGGCATTCCGGGGATCAATGCCCCCGCGGCCCGGTCCATGACCAGGCCTCCTGGTGGATCAGGGCCTGATCAACAAGGCTGTTACTGCTGGCGCACGTAATCCAACGTACGAACCACAGCCCGGCTGATCTGGCACTGACTTTAGGTATCTGTCCAGCTCCCTCTTCAAGACATCCAGGGGTCTATTGGTAATTTTCCTTATGGCTGGTGGGAGGCTGTTGAACAGTCTTGGGCCCCTGACACTTATTGTGTTTTCTCTTAGTGTACTAGTGGCGCCCCTACTTTTCACTGGGGATATGTTACAACGCCTGCCAAGTCTTTTGCTTTCGTACGGAGTGATTTCTGTGTGCAGATTAGGGATCAGTCCCTCCAGAATCTTCCAAGTGTAGATTATGATATATCTCGCCTGCGCTCCACTGAGTACAAGTCAAGTGCTTCCAGGCACTTATACGTGCAGTAATGGTTCTCTGTACATTCTCCAGATCTGCAATTTCACCTGCCTTGAATGGGGATGTTAATGTACAGCAGTAATCCAGCCTACAGAGAACAATTGATTTAAAAAGGATCATCATTGGCTTGGCATCTCTTGTCTTGAATGTTCTCATTATCCATCCTATCAGTTTCCTCGCAGATGTGATAATGGCATTGTTGTGGTCTTTGAAGTTGAGATCTTCGGACATTACCACTCCCAGGTCCTTCACATTGCTTTTCCGCTCTATTGTGTGATTAGAGTTTATGTACAGGTCCTAAGAATCAAGATTCCATGATGTTGCAGTGTCAGACAAGGCCGAGGGACTAATTACCTCATCTTTTGTATATAGTTCTACTGTCTTCATATGATTAGAGTTTGTAGTATACTCAGTCCTAGCAATTATTTCCTCCAGTTTTCCATAACGGATTAGTTGGAATTTGTCTTTATTAAACATCATATTGTTCTCCGTTGCCCATTGGAAAACTTGGTTTATACCTTCTTGGAGATTTGCCGTGTCCTCAATGGATGACACTCTCGTGCATATCCTAATATCGTCTGCAAAGGATGATACGGTGCTATGGTTTACATCTCTGTCTATGTCTGATATGATAATGAGGAACAGGATAGGGGCGAGTACTGTGCCATGTGGAACAGAGCTCTTCACTATGGCAGCTTCCGATTTCTTCTTTGTCATTTCCCAATCTTCATGCCTTTACACTTGGAGAGGTTTAACTCCAGGAGCCAGTTGCTGAACCAGGCTTGCAGCCTTTCCAGATCCCTTTGTATTTCTGCCTGGTCCCCGTCCAATTGAATTCTTCTCATCAGCTTTACATCATCTGCAAACAGGGACACTTCGGAGTCTATTCCTTCCGTCATGTCATTCACAAATACCAAAAACAGCACCGGTCCTAGGACTGACCCTTGTGGAACCCCGCTCGTCGCATGCGCCCACTCTGACGTCTCGCCACGTACCATGACTCGCTGTTGTCTTCCTGACAGGTATTCCCTGATCCATTGTAGTACCTTCCCTGTTATCCCTGCCTGGTCCTCCAGCTTTTGCACTAATCTCTTGTGTGGAACTGTGTCAAACGCCTTCTTACAGTCCAAGAAAATGCAATTTACCCACCCCTCTCTCTCTCTTGTCTTACTGCTGTTACCCTGTCATAGAACTCCAGTAGGTTTGTGACACAGGATTTCCCGTCCCTGAAACCATTCTGGCTGTCGTTGATAAGCTCATTCCTTTCTAGGTGCTCCACCACTCTTCTCCTGACTATCTTCTCCATGACCTTGCATACTATACATGTCAGTGACACTGGTCTGTAGTTTAATACTTCGTGTCTATCTCTTTTTTTTTAAATTTTGGACTACATTTGCTGTCTTCCATACCTCATGTAGTCACCCTGTTTCTAAAGATTTGTTAAATATTGTTGTCAGGGGTACACATAGCGCCTCTGCTCCCTCTCTCAGGACCCATGGAGAGATGTTATCCAGCTCCATCGCCTTTGAGGTATCTAGCTCACTTAGTAGCCTCTTCACTTCCTCCTTGGTTGTATATATTGTGTCTACCTCACCTCTCCGTCTTTCTGGAGTCCCTTATGTCTCCTCTGTGAACACTTCTTTGAATCTCACGTTGAGTTCCTCACACACTTCACGGTTGTTTCTTGTGATCTCTCCTCCTTCCTTCCTCAGCCTTATTATACTAAATATCTTCATATATCAATATAAATTTATTTATATTCCTTGAAATCAAGGATATATATTTTTCAATATTTTAGAGGATGTATTATTAAATTATATTTCAGTCTATTCAGCAGAAAAGACGTTTGCTTCTTACACCTAACCCGCTGCCTTGGCTTATTCGCCACATTTTACTATAATCATGAATATTCATGCATCTCGCCGCTTCATAATGTAAACATATAAGCAAAATAAGAGGTAATTCCCCGCGACCGTATGAAAAGAAACAATAAAAGACCCCCCGAAAATCAAGACTGTATATATGTATTACCTTACATCAATATTCTCTCCGTAATTACAACATTACCGATTTATTTAGCTAATGTGATAATCTCTACCTTATTTTATTCAGCATTTTTTTCGTTACCAACAACTTAGGTCTAATAATTCTAACGAGGTTTTGAGATATTCCATTTTTACTTTCTACTTTCTCTTAAGCATAAGAGCAGATGTATACTCGTATCCATCATATGATTGAATTTAAACCATAATAACATCAAGCTGATTAAGACATTCATGCAATAACATTACATCTGGGAAATAACGAACTGGAACTTCCAAATATAATAATAATTTGCACTTCTTCATATTTACAAATTTACAAAATAATCTTCTTCATTGTTCCTATTTGCAATATTTGGGGAGATGAGAGGTGAGAAATATGCTTATAAAGCTGAGAAATATGACATAAAGAACCGTAATGAATATGGAGAATATGAAGAAGGAAAGTGATGCCAATGAATGTGGAGAAATACATGATATGTATCAATGACTTCAGAGCAAATACATAAACTATCTACATAAATATGTAGCAGTACATGACATATCTCTGCTGAAACTGTGTGGTGAATTCAGATGGAAAAAGTTGATCGATAAGTTAAATCTGTTAGAATGATCCAGATTCAGTTAGAATGTAATAAGGACGAATATCAATAATTTAAATGCACAACATCCTGACTGGAACAATACACAAATAACCGCACACTTATGAGAAATAAACTGATAACGACGTTTCGGTCCATCTTGGACCATTGACTATACACACTAACATACGAAGGAGAGAGAGCCAGTATACGAGAGGAGGACCGGGACGAATATAATTCATCCTACTAGCTGTTTTCGGTAAGTAGAAGGAGATATGAAAAATAAATAGAAAAAAAAAGGAATAGTTGTTGCCACCTCCCGGCAAATTAGAAAATCTGTAAGGGTAGGACGTCGTATATATAGGTATATATAGGTATATATAGGTATATATAGGTAAAGAACAAGTGATACACAGAGGAATAGGTAGACAAATACACTTTCAATACTCTATATATGAGTCACGATGACACTTGAGGCCAGGCTCTATGATGATGATAGTTGCAGCCTTGCTGTGTCACAATGAAAGTTTTCATTTAGATGTGTCATAATGACAATAGTGGGATACATGTGCTAAAAAGACATTTGCGGAATGAATGTGTTATAATGACAGTTGTGTTATGGATGTGATAAAATATCAATTGTAAATTAGCTGTGTTATGTTGTCAATTGTGACCTTTCAGTTTTTTAATGACAAGTGTGGATTAGCTGTGTTATAATGACAGTTGTAACCTGGCTGTGATATAATGACAGATGTAACTTTGCTCTGTCATAACGCCATTTGCAGCCTTACTGTCTTATGACAGTTTTAGCCTGGCTGTATTATATTGACAGTTGTAACCCTGTGTTACAAAGCCAGTTGTAACCGAGCTGTATCATAATGACAGTTGTTTATCTGTGTTATAATGCCTTCTGCAGCCTGGCATTACAGGTGTAGCTAGATCGTATCATAATGAGAGTAGCAGCCTGGGTGAAGTTTGATGCCACTTGTTACCTGGCTGGCTGTGTGCCATGACAGTTTCTGCCTCTGATCTATTGCCAGGAGTTTCCTCCTTGTGTCAAAATGACAGCTGTAACCTGTTCGTGTTATAATGTCAGTTTTAGCCTGAACGAGTAATAATGGCAGTTGTATCCTGGCTACAACTGACAGAGACTGATAACCTCAATCTCCTCCTTATTTCCTACCGTTCTTCTCTGTATTGGACTGACGAAGCCACTGGCTGGTAAAATATTTTCACAGCAAAGATCTCCAAATGTTTCTCAAATGTCTCATTCTTCAACTTGTCGATTTTTCTAAATTATTTACATCACTTGTGACCTGGCTGTGTTGAAATGCTGGTTGTGACATAACTGACTTAATGACAGTTGTTACTAAGCTGTGTAACAGTGCTAGTTGAAATCTGGCCGTGTTATAATGACAGTTATGAACTAGGTTTGATATAATAACTGTTGAAGCCTACCTATGTTATAATGACAGTTATAGCCTATGTTATAATGACAGTAATATCCTATGTTATAATGACAGTAGCAGCTTCACTATGTCGTAATGAAAATTGTATCTTTGCTGTGATATAATGATAGTTGTGGCCTGGATACGTTATAATGATAATTGTGGCCTGGATACCTTAAAATGATAGTTGTGGCCTGGATACATAATAATGATAGTTGTGGCCTGGATACATAATAATGATAGTTGTGGCCTGGATACATAATAATGATAGTTGTGGCCTGGATACATAATAATGATAGTTGTTGCCTGGATACATAATAATGATAGTTGTGGCCTGGATACATAATAATGATAGTTGTGGCCTGGATACATAATATTGATAGTTGTGGCCTGGATACATAATAATGATAGTTGTGGCCTAGATAAATAATAATGATAGTTGTGGCCTGGATACATAATATTGATAGTTGTGGCCTGGATACATAATAATGATAGTTGTGGCCTGGATATATAATAATGATAGTTGTGGGCTGGATAAATAATAATGATAGTTGTGGCCTGGATACGTTATAATGATAATTTGAACCATGCTATTTGATAATATCAGTTATAACCTTCCTGTATCATAATGATAGATGTAGTCTGGTTGTATTATAATGCTATGTTCGTCTTGGCTAAGACAACTGAAGCCAGGCCGTATCATAATCCCAGTTTGGCTTGGCTGTATTACAATGCATGTCTGTGTCATAATGACAGCTGTAGCATGACTGTGTTTCAATGCTAGTTGTAACCTGGTTGTGTTTTAATGACAGTTCCGTGGAGGTATTATAATGACAGTTGTTCCGTGAAGGTATTATAATGACAGTTATAGCCTGGTTCCTATGATAACTATGGCCTGCATATATTTTAATGGCAATTGTCGCCTGGTTATGATGAAAGGTGCATGATGACTGCCATAATGACACTTGTGGCAGAGTTTAATCATAATTGTAGTTTGGCTGCTTTATGATGAGAGCTGTGACTTGACTATTACAATGCAGTTGTAACCTGACTGTGAAATAATGACAATTGTTGATTAACTGTTATAATGACTATCGTGGCCTCGCAATGAGAGTTTTATCAAGCTATTTCATAATGACATTTGTGACCTTGCTGTGTTATAAAGACAGTTTTGACCTGGCCGAGTCATAATAACCGTAGCAGCGTATTGTAGCGCAAAGAAAACTGTATCCTGGTTGTGTTACAATAACAGTTATTGTCTGGCTACAATATAATGACAGTTGTAGACTTGCTGTGTGATACTTCACTGTAATCAAGATGCCACATAATGACAGTTGTGACCAGGTTGGTATAATGTCAGGTGTGTCCTGGCTGTGTCATTAAGATGGTTGTAGCTAAGCCATAACAATGATAAGTGTTGCCTGTGTTTGACATAATGACAGTTGTGGCCTGGCATTTTCACATTGACATGTTTAGCTAGGCTGTGCCATATTACAGCTGTTGCCAGGCTGTGCCATAATGGCACTAGTAGCCTCATATCACATTCACAGTTTTATTAGCATGGTTGAGTCCAAACAACAGTAATAGCCTGGCTGTGTTATAATGACAGTTGTGTTGTGGCTGTATCATAATGACAGTTTTGGCCTACCGGTATTTTAATGTCAGTTCTAGCCTGGCTATGTTATAATGAATGTGTTCAACCTGTATTAAAATGAAAATTGTCCCCTGGTTGTGTTATAATGACTGATGTAGTATGCCTGTTATAATGAAAGTTGTGGTTTGGCTAAGCCATAATGTCAGTTGTAGTGATGCTGTTATAATGACAGTCGTAGCCTGTGTCGATATAATGACATCTTTGTCTATACAGCATTATAATTGCTTTTTGTGGCCTGACTTATAATAACATCTGAATCCTGGTTGTGCCATACTGTAATAGCAGATGTCAGGTTATGTAATACTGACTGTTGTGGCATAGTTACGTAATAATGCTAACTGTAGCTAACCTATGTCATAAAGTTATGATCTAGCTCTTGTTTAATGCCAGTTGATGTCTGGCCGTGTTATGACAGCTCTGGCCTGTATTACAATGACAGGTAGGCCCTGGCTATGTTATAATGACAGTCGTAGCCTGGTTGAATCATAATGACAGAATCGCAGCGTGACTGTATCTCAATACTTTTTACAGTTGTAGATTGAATGTGTCATAAAGTCATACAATTGGTGTGGCATGACACGTAATCACATACAACTGTTTTACAAGTATACGGTTGAAAATCCTCTGCATTAACGAGTAGACGTGATCCATTTCATATATTCTCAATTTATAAGACGTTATCTAGGTGTTGTGTCAGTATTACCAAAATCCATGTTAGAGACGTGTAGGATTCTGTCAATAACATGTAGTGATATGGCAACGTCGACTGTGCGCAGTAAACACTAAGACGTGGGTGTTTGATATGATTTCTCACACACTATCTTAAGTGATTCTCAGCACCACACTTAGTTATACATAAGCTACGGTTTCTCACATCTACACCTCTGCTGGCTGCCCTCTACACATATACCTCTGCTGGCTGCCCTCTACACCTGTACCTCTGCTGGCTGCCCTCTACACCTGTACCTCTGCTGGCTGCCCTCTACACCTGTACCTCTGCTGGCTGCCCTCTACACCTGTACCTCTGCTGGCTGCCCTCTACACCTTTACCTCTGCTGGCTGCCCTCTATACCTGTACCTCTGCTGGCTGCCCTCTACACCTGTACCTCTGCTGGCTGCCCTCTACACCTGTACCTCTGCTGGCTGCCCTCTACACCTGTACCTCTGCTGGCTACCCTCAACACTTGTACTTCTCCTAGCTGCCTTCTGCACCTCTACCTTTGCTGACTGTCGTCTGTTTTTGCCCCTCTGTTAGAGGTAAATATCAAATCTATCTACATCTACTGTCTTTTACCTTTATGTCATGTTATTTGTCATGAAAAATGTTAAACGTAACGATGCATAATATAATTTATATAATTTCATGAATCAAATGTCACTGTTAATGTTGTTATAATATAACAGCTTTTAGGTCAATCTAGACAGCAAAAAAAGGGTGGATCTTTTAATAGCGGAAATTTTGCAATGTATTATTATTCAGTTCTTGCACTCGCCTGATGCAGATACAGATTATTTTCGGGGAATATTAACTTAATAATTTGAAGGCATTATTAAGGCAAAATTGACCTTTAAAAAATATATTATAGATATTATTACAATAGAGTTATTATTGACTTAATATCTCTTTAATATATACATATGTGAACTGAGCTTCCATATATTGCGGTTCCTCGTAAGTTACTACGAAGATCAAACTCGAAAAATGTAAATCGTAAACACAGCAGAAAGAACTTCAGTGATCGTAAACACAGCAGAAAGAACTTCAGTGATCGTAAACACAGCAGAAAGAACTTCAGTGATCGTAAACACAGCAGAGAGAAACAAATGGGATGATCATCTTACCAGACATAAGTGGGAGAACAAGGGAGAGAAAGAGAGATAACAAAGGGTTGGGAGTCCAACACTGAGTTACAACATGAGAAAAACTTTCATCTTTTTTTCTAGATTAATTACAGTCGCGTAGTATTATGTAGGTGTGTGAGGCAGGTACGAGTATTGTACAGGAGAAAGCTCTCTCCCTACCCTCCACTGCTGGCATGTATTATGTAGGTGTCTGAGGCAAGTACGAGTATTGTACAGGAGAAAGCTCTCTCCCTACCCTCCACTGCTGGCATGTATTATGTAGGTGTGTGAGGCAAGTACGAGTATTGTACAGGAGAAAGCTCTCTCCCTACCCTCCACTGCTGGCATGTATTATGTAGGTGTGTGAGGCAGGTACGAGTATTGTACAGGAGAAAGCTCTCTCCCTACCCTCCACTGTTACCATGTATTATGTAGGTGTGTGAGGCAGGTACGAGTATTGTACAGGAGAAAGCTCTCTCCCTACCCTCCACCGCTGGCATGAATGCAAGGGAAAACGTATACTGTAGCACAGTGCTGCTCACCCTTTATTGATGTCATCCAACCCTAAATGACAACCATTTTTTCTCTATTTTAAATTTTAATTTCAGCTGAAAAGAGGAAGAGAGAGAAATATATAACTTTTGTTTATTTAACATTTTGCATGGCTGTATAATTTAATAAATTTCTTGCATTCGAGAAAAAAAATGTAATAAAGAAATATATAAACGTAATGAATGATTATATATATATATATATATATATATATATATCTTTCATTCTTTCAACACGTCGGCCGTTTCCCACTGAAGTGGGGTGGCCCAAAATGAAAAACGAAAGTTTCCCATTTTACATTTAGTAATATATACAGGAGAAGGGATATATATATATATATATATATATATATATATATATATATATATATATATATATATATATATATATATATATATATATATATATATATTAAATTCTTACATTAACATAAATGAAAAAATATATCTTTAAACGTATAAGTGAAAATTTTAGAAATGACTTATTTTAGATGAGTTCTGCTAATGACCAGTTTTACCTAATCGGCACGACATATATATATATATATATATATATATATATATATATATATATATATATATATATATATATATATATATATATATATGTCGTGCCGATTAGGTAAAACTGGTCAATTAGCAAGAACTCATCTAAAATTAAGTCCTTTCTAAAATTTTCTCTTATACGTTTAAAGATATTTTTTCATTTATGTTAATGTAAGAATTTAAAATTTTGTACCAAGAGAAACTTTGAAAACCTACCTAACCTTATTACAACAAGCGCCAATTAATTTAGCCTAACCCAACTAAATATATTTTAGATACGTTAACATTAATTTAATAATAAACAAACACAATGAAATATATTTTTTCGTTATGTTCAGAATGATTTTGGCGAAATTATTGCATAGACAAATTTTCACTTGTCTTATATGGCAAGAAGAGCGTTGCTATTTAGGCCAAAATCGCAAGTTTTACCTAATCGGCACGACATATATATATATATATATACATATATATATATATATATATATATATATATATATATATATATATATATATATATATATATATATATATATATATATATATTTTGCAAAAAGATCACAGTAAACAGGTGATATCAAAATATGCAAGACACCACTATGAAAATAGAAGAATTAGCCTTTGTGACTACTCACATTATCAAGGAACTATGATAATGTGAGTAGTCACGAAAGCGCTTGGAATTCTTCTATTTTTCATAGTGGTTGTCTTGCATATATATATATATATATATATATATATATATATATATATATATATATATATATATATATATATATATATATATATATATATATATATATATAGCAGTAAAACATATAGGTGAACAGTATTTGGATAAGGGTATATAGGATTTGGAAAAGGCGTATGATAGGGGGAATATGGGGGGCAATGTGGCAGATGTTGCAGGTATATGGAATAGGAGGTAGGTTACTGAAAGCAGTGAAGAGCTTATATGAGGATAGTGAGGCTCAGGTTAGAGTGTGTAGGAGAGAGGGAGATTATTTCTCGGTAAAAGTAGGCCTTAGACAAGGATGTGTGATGTCACCGTGGTTGTTCAATATATTTATAGATGGGGTTGTAAGATAAGTGAATGCGAGGGTCTTGGCAAGAGGTGTGGTGTTAAAAGACAAAGAATCAAATACAAAGTGGGAGTTGTCACAGTTGCTTTTTGCTGATGACACTGTGCTTTTGGGAGATTCTGAAGAGAAGTTGCAGAGGTTGGTGGATGAATTTGGTAAGGTATGTAAAAGAAGAAAATTGAAAGTGAATATAGGAAAGAGTAAGGTGATGAGGATAACAAAAAGATTAGGTGAGGAGAGAGTATGGAGGAGGTGAATGTATTCAGATATTTGGGAGTGGACATGTCAGCAGATGGGTCTATGAAGGATGAGGTGAATCATAGAATTGATGAGGGGAAAAGGGAGAGTGGTGCACTTCGGAGTCTGTGGAGACAAAGAACTTTGTCCATGGAAGTTAAGAGGGGAATGTATGAGAGTATAGTTATACCAACACTCTTATATGGGTGTGAAGCATGGGTGATGAATGTCGCAACGAGGAGAAGGCTGGAGGCAGTGGAGATGTCATGTCTGAGGTCAATGTGTGGTGTGAATATAATGCAGAGAATTCGGAGTTTGGAAATTAGGAGGTGCGAGATTACCAAAACTATTATCCAGAGGGCTGAGGAGGGGTTGTTGAGGTGGTTCGGACATGTAGAGAGAATGGAACGAAACAGAATGACCTCGAGAGTGTATAAATCTGTAGTGGAGGGAAGGCGGGGTAGGAGTCGGCCTAGGAAAGGTTGGAGGTAGGGGGTAAAAGAGGTTTTGTGTGCGAGGGCCTTGGATTTCCAGCAAGCATGCGTGTGCGTATTTGATAGGAGTGAATGGAGACAAATGGTTTTTAATACGTGACGTGCTGTTGGAGTGTGAGCAAAGTAACATTTATGAAGGGATTCAGGGAAACCGGGAGGCCGGACTTGAGTCCTGGAAATGGGAAGTACAGTGTCTGCACTCTGAAGGAGGGGTGTTAATGTTGCAGTTTTATAACTGTAGTGTAAAGCACCACTCTGGCAAGACAGTGATGGAGTGAATGATGACGAAAGTTTTTCTTTTTCGGGCCACCCTGCCTTGGTGGGAATCGGTCGATGTGTTAATAATATATATATATATATATATATATATATATATATATATATATATATATATATATTATGTGTTTATGTTATTTAATGGCTTTGCTGCTCGTGTACTTTGCCTACTATCAGATGAAATTAAGTCATGGAGTGACTTTGAGTTCGACTCATATTAGGGGATTCACATTCAAAATTGCACTTCTTTTCGTTGACTTGATTAAACGTAAAGCTGAGAAGCCCTGGTCATCTTGTATTCTAGAATATCTAACAGGAAAAATTAAGAAATACATGATCTGTGGAAATAACTTGAATGCAGTACACTGAAGGTAATCTTTCTGAAGCTCCAACAGAGCTTTAGAATGGTTAATTTTCTCAGTAACCAGCGGATTAAGAGCCCAGATGTTAGAATTCAGGTGTTCGCTTTCACTTTTTTTATGTTAAAAAAGGCAACTGACAACCGAGTGTGATATTCACATCTCCAGTGTTTTGTCTGCCTCTTATACCCCATCTACCCAGTTAGCATATGGGAAATCAGAAAAAAAAAAAAAAACTACGTAGGCTCACCAGTTTTTGCATCTTCAATTTGAATTAATTTATTTTTCCATTGCTGTGAAAATATCTCTACCTCTTCCTTGGAGACTGATATTGAGTCTATTCCAGCGGTCAACAACTAGGGCCATGCAAGATACTTTTGCCAGTAAAGAAAACACTCTACCATTCTCTCTGTGTAAGCACTCGTGTTAATACCTTCTCACAGGATAACCTTCGCTGTTGGTGAAGCTGGCTGTCATTTCTTTGCACAACTCACTGAATATTTTGTGTTTTTTCTGGAAGAGCCCGGATACAATTCACCATTTAGATATCATCGACTCGCAACTAAAAATCATATTTCTTGTTTCTTTAAATAACACAGTGAGTAGGGACACAACTTAATGATATTGCTTGGATGTTTCTCGCAAACTATTGATTGCTCTTAGTTTCCCCTTGCACCATCTGTAGTAACGGATTTGCATTTAGACCAATCGATATCCTCTTCAATCATAAAATCAATTATAGGAAATTTCTCTTCTCTTGTTTCTACCCCCAGTTGGAGGCAGTAGACAGTCCATTAAATCATCAGCTAACATCAAAGAACGACGACGTGTCTAAGAGTTGGGTCCATTTCACTTTCATTATGTCTTCCTTCTATGTATGAGGTTAGCCGGAACTTCAAGGAATCTCATAAAAAAAAACATCGAGTACGGTGAAACGACCTTGTGGTCTGCATGACGATATATGTGAATTTTGACGAAGCGAGAATTAGGTATTTTGTGTCAGAATACTTGACTTGATTTTCGATGTTTGATCGTTACCTCCAGTACGTTGCCAAAATAGTCACAAAGAATTATTTTGACTTTTTGGATGTTTCGGAAGCTTAGTTACCAAGTGTCGCTCGAATTTCGAAGAAACATTATTTGCATTGCTACATGAAGCATCTCAAAAGAGAGACATAGATAGTGTAAATGGATTCATAGGTACATTTTGGGGACAGAAAATTCTGTTCATTTTATGGTCATCTTTTCACCTGGGTTTAATTTGTAGCATAATCTCCACCTTTACATAATACAGTAACGGTTACATATTGCTCCTAAGATTCCCAGGTTCACGATTGTTACCTGTCTTTTTGAAACACTTATTTAATAACATTACATTCAATAGCAGCTGCAAGGTAAGGTATAAAATTCTCAAAGGAGACCATGAAAACTGGAGGAAATGAAAACAAGAAATTGTGTCTCACTGACACCGCTTCCTTAACTTATACTAATGAAAATATATTTCGAAGAACTATAAAGATCAGCTTGAAGTTTATCAAAAACCAATTATATATTATTTATATGCTAAAAGTAGGGAAAAATCTGTTCTATAACCTGATTTAGTCTTCTTAGATTACACTAATCGTTTATGAAGAATTTTTTTTTATTTTTTTTATTAACACATCGGCCGTATCCCACCAAGGCAAGGTGGCCCGAGAAAGAAAAACTTTCATCATCATTCACTCCATCACTGTCTTGCCAGAGGCATGCTTACACAACAGTTATAAAACTGCAACATTAACACCCCTCCTTTATGAAGAAATAATAGAATAATAATAACATTTATTTCTGCGAGTATATGATACAGCTGATGCAGACCTTGCCGACATATTTGACATTCTAAATAGAAAGTTCATGGTTACATAGACAATTTCGGGCATATTTAGTTAATGTTGTTTCCCAGGATCGACCTCCAACACTAGGCTAACCCTCTTGTGAACCCTTCAATCTGATGTATTTAAGAGCTAAGATCGTTTCTAATAGATTCGTTTGCGTCCACGTAAATTTGGTAATGTAGTAAAATATTAAAAAACTTGATACCATTGGGAATAACTATTCTAATAGGTTTCAATTTTTCACTATTTGTGTTGTTTTATGAACACAAGGTTAACTGCCAGTGTGTGGCTTATTCCTAATTTGCGATTTTTTTTTAATAAATAGTAATATTCGTTTTTTATTCAATAAATAATGAATGCTTCTTCTGAATCTTGCAAATTACTTACGGTAATATTTTCAAGCCATGATAGGAATGATAACTTATAACTTTAGTCCCACTAAGTGCATATATGAAACTTTACTGACACAGTTATGAAACTTGCAATTGTTGGAACGAGAAATTACTAGAGAATCTCTTTTTTGATCAGCTCCATTGGTGGTCTTTATTGTAACATTCACTTTTATCTATGTAAATTTTAATTTGCCAGTTTTATTAAGGAAATCATTTTTCATGTAACAGCTGATGAATGCCTCTTCCGATCAGCTTCAAACTCTAAGTGTAAGTGTAACTTTAATATTTTTGTATTCATTTTGAGCTATGTGGCTGCCAATTATATCAAACTGTGTTTTTAAAAAAAAATAAATAAAAAAATATTGTTTCTTACAGAATTGTAGAAAATTTTAAATAGAATGTAAGAGAAAAAAAAGTAAACTGAAAAATATAAAACTCTGAGGATTTAAGACTTTTTTTTTTTAATTTAACAAATGGAGACTTTTCTAATTTTTGGAACATTTTCAGCAACATTTTCGTTTGCTTTATCACAAATTTTTGTTTACTGCTCGAGAACGCTTTATTCGATCGGATTCAAATTTTAATCACTTGTGCAATGCATCTTGGGTAAGATACATGGCCTATTTGCATGCATGGGTAACCTATGCACAATACAACAGAGGGCATTTCCAAATTTTGTGTCCGTGTAATAGGTGGTAAAAAGCCACTTCCAGAACTCGTGGATCCTACTTAAGGGTTGAAGAGAATCAGATTCGACTCTGAAATTATCGAATGAAAAACAGCATTTAAATTTTCCTATTACCAAAAAAGCAGTGGTACGTACACATGCCAAATTCAGTTCACACTTTCTCCAAAATAGCACAACCATGTTTGTGTATTTTATGATACTTGTCTTTTTGGCCTCTTTGTAAGGTTTGAATTACATTTGTGAAATATAATATATCAATTTAATTAAAGATGTTTAGATATTGGTTTCCTTATGATGTCATATTAAGGCCTCTTTTAATTAGCTTCAGATCTTCTATGGTAGTATTTAACTAATTTATCAACTTATGCCTCACTTTATATAACTAAATTTGTCCATTTTATATCGCTCGTACCTTGAGAACCAAATACCCAATCATCGGATTAAAAATTTTCAACTCTTGTGTACAGTAACGAAGACCAAAATTATTGAAATCATTCCCACCATCATGGAAATGCTCAGATAACTTGCAAAGCTCTCAGCGGAGTGGCTACTAACGTTCTCAGCGGAGTAGCTACTAACGTTCTCAGCGGAGTGGCTACTAACGTTCTCAGCGGAGTACCTACTAACGTTCTCAGCGGAGTGGCTACTAACGTTCTCAGCGGAGTGGCTACTAACGTTCTCAGCGGAGTGGCTACTAACGTTCTCAGCGGAGTGGCTACTAACGTTCTCAGCGGAGTGGCTACTAACGTTCTCAGCGGAGTGGCTACTAACGTTCTCAGCGGAGTAGCTACTAACGTTCTCAGCGGAGTGGCTACTAACGTTCACAGCGGAGTGGCTACTAACGTTCACAGCGGAGTGGCTACTAACGTTCTCAGCGGAGTGGCTACTAATGTTCTCAGCGGAGTGGCTACTAACGTTCACAGCGGAGTGGCTACTAACGTTCTCAGCGGAATGGCTACTAACGTTCTCAGCGGAGTGGCTACTAACGTTCACAGCGGAGTGGCTACTAACGCTCTCAGCTGAGTGGCTACTAACGTTCACAGCGGAGTGGCTACTAACGTTCTCAGCGGAGTGGCTACTAATGTTCACAGCGGAGTGGCTACTAACGTTCACAGCGGAGTGGCTACTAACGTTCTAAGCGGAATGGCTACTAACGTTCACAGCGGAGTGGCTACTAACGTTCTCAGCGGAGTGGCTACTAACGTTCTCAGCGGAGTGGCTACTAATGTTCTCAGCGGAGTGGCTACTAACGTTCTCAGCGGAGTGGCTACTAACGTTCACAGCGGAGTGGCTACTAACGTTCTCAGCGGAGTGGCTACTAACGTTCTCAGCGGAGTGGCTACTAACGTTCTCAGCGGAGTGGCTACTAACGTTCAGAGCGGAGTGGCTACTAACGTTCTCAGCGGAGTGGCTACTAACGTTCTCAGCGGAGTGGCTACTAACGTTCTCAGCGGAGTGGCTACTAACGTTCTCAGCGCAGTTGCTACTAACGTTATCAGCGCAGTGGCTACTAACGTTCTCAGCGGAGTGGCTACTAACGTTCCCAGCGGAGTGGCTACTAACGTTCTCAGCGGAGTGGCTACTAACGTTCTCAGCGGAGTAGCTACTAACGTTCACAGCGGAGTGGCTACTAACGTTCTCAGCGGAGTGGCTACTAACGTTCTCAGCGGAGTGGCTACTAACGTTCTCAGCGGAGTGGCTACTAACGTTCACAGCAGAGTGGCTACTAACGTTCTCAGCGGAGTGGCTACTAACGTTCTCAGCGGAGTGGCTACTAACGTTCTCAGCGGAGTGGCTACTAACGTTCTCAGCGCAGTGGCTACTAACGTTATCAGCGCAGTGGCTACTAACGTTCTCAGCGGAGTGGCTACTAACGTTCCCAGCGGAGTGGCTACTAACGTTCTCAGCGGAGTGGCTACTAACGTTCTCAGCGCAGTGGCTACTAACGTTATCAGCGCAGTGGCTACTAACGTTATCAGCGCAGTGGCTACTAACGTTCCCAGCGGAGTGGCTACTAACGTTCTCAGCGCAGTGGCTACTAACGTTCTCAGCGCAGTGGCTACTAACGTTCTCAGCGCAGTGGCTACTAACGTTCTCAGCGGAGTGGCTACTAACGTTCTCAGCGGAGTGGCTACTAACGTTCTCAGCGCAGTGGCTACTAACGTTATCAGCGGAGTGGCTATTAACGTTCTCAGCGGAGTGGCTACTAACGTTCTCAGCGGAGTGGCTACTAACGTTCTCAGCGGAGAAGATACTAACGTTCACAGCGGAGTGGCTACTAACGTTCTCAGCGGAGTGGCTACTAACGTTATCAGCGGAGTGGCTACTAATGTTCATAGCGGAGTGGCAACTAACGTTCACAGCGGAGTGGCTACTAACGTTCACAGCGGAGTGGCTACTAACGTTCTCAGCGGAGTGGCTACTAACGTTTTCAGCGGAGTGGCTATTACCGTTCTCAGCGGAGTGGCTACTAACTTTCACAGCGGAGTGGCTACTAACGTTCTCAGCGGAGTGGCTACTAACGTTCTCAGCGGAGTGGCTACTAACGTTCTCAGCGGAGTGGCTACTAACGTTCTCAGCGGAGTGGCTACTAACGTTCTCAGCGGAGTGGCTACTAACGTTCTCAGCGGAGTGGCTACTAACGTGTGAGTGAGCTTGGTTATGGAGATGATGTCGTGCTAGATCTTGTGTGTACATGCAGTGGAAGGGTCACTGTTCTGATAGTAAACAAATAGAATGAAGGACGTGGCTGGTGTTGATATGGGAGAGGATTAGGGTGGATTAGAGGTGAAATTCTTGAGGACTAGGCAGACGAAATAGAGAGGAGGGGGAAGGATTGCCGAGAGTGGGTTTCCCCTTCTTATACTATCTTCTGTGACTCCTTGGTACTCGTTCCTATATCGCTTGTCATTTTATTTGCATTTTCATTTGTTCCTTTTGCTTTTCCGTTCTCTATTGGTTCAGGTATACATGGCCGTATCTGGTTGTTCTCAAGTTCGCTTTCTGTACAGAAAATTGATTTCGTGATGTATGCCCCAGTTGCTCTATGAACAAGACATATGTACAACACTTCACTAAATGTTTTCTAACACATTTATATCCATTCATTAATATAGAGACCAGAACTGAGCTGCATAATCTAAGTGAGGCCTTATTAATGATAAATAACCTCTGGACTCCTGTTACTTATACTTAAGAACATAAGAAAGAAGGAACACTGCAGCAGGCCTACTGGCCCATGCGAGGCAGGTCCAAGTCTCCAACCAGCTTAAGCCATTGCCACGACCCAGCCAGGTCAGGTTACATTCACTTAAGGAAGGAGCACTGCATCTGACCTAGTAGGATAAGCTAGTCAGGACCAACTCACACCCACCACACCCCACCTGGAAATAACCCTCTCCAGGTAGTCAGGTCACTTCCACTTCAGGAATTAGTACTGCATCTGACCTAGTAGCACAAGCAAATCAGGTCCAACTCACACCCACCCACACCCACTCATGTATTTATCTAACCTATTTTTAAAACTACACAACGTCTTAGCTTATATGACGGTACTCGGGAGTTTGTTCCACTCATCCACAACTCTATTACCAAACCAGTGCTTTCCTATATCCTTCCTGAATCTGAACTTTTCCAACTTGGCTGGATAGTTTCAGCACGCTATTTACATCCCCTTTGTTTATTCCTGTTTTCCATTTATACACCTCAATCATGTCTCCCCTAATTCTAGGTGAGTTGGTCCTGACTTGCTAATCCTACTAGGTCAGATGCAGTGCCCGACCTGGCTGGGTCGGGGCATTGGCTTAAGCTAGATGGAGACTTGGACGTGCCTCGCATGGGCCAGTAGGCCTGCTGGAGTGTTCCTTCTTTCTTATGTTCTTAAGTATAAGTAACAGGAGTCCAGAATTAACGATATAAATCCCAGTAATATGCTTGTCTTATTAGGTACACTTAGGCATTGCTGTTTTGGATCAAGATTGCCCAATAGTTATAAAAAATAAGTGTGAAAAGTTGGACATGGCAACGTTTATTTCACACTTCTTCAATATTGGAATCGATTTTTTTTTATTAACAAATCGGTCGTTTCCCACCAAGGCAGGGTGGTCCGACAAAGAAAAACTTTCATCATCACTCACTCCATCACTGTCTTGCCAGAAGCGTGCTTATACTACAGCTACAAAACTGCAACATTAACACCCCTCCTTCAGTGTGCCGGCACTGTACTTCCCATCTCCAGGACTCAAGTCCGGCTTGTCAGTTTCCCTGAAACCCTTCATAAATGTTACCTTGCCTACAGCACGTCTAGTCCTAAAAGACATTTGTTTCCATTCGCTCCTCTCTAACACGCTCATGCACGCTTGCTGGAAGTCCAAGCCCCTCGCACATAAAACCTCCTTTACCCCCTCCCTCCAACCTTTTCTAGGCCGACCCCTACCCCGCCTTCCCTCCACTACAGATTTATACACTCGTAGTCATTCTATTTTGTTCCTTCCTCTCTATATGTCCAAACCATCTCATCAACCCCTCCTCAGCTCTCTGGATAATAGGTTTGGTAATCCCACACCTCCTCCTAATCTCCAAACTACGGATTCTCTGCATTATATTCACACCACACATTGCCCTCAGACATGACATCTCCACTGCCTCCAGCTTTCTCCTTGTTGCAACATTCACAGCCCATGCCTCACACCCATACAAGAGTGTTGGTATAACTATACTCTCATACATTCCCCTCTTTGCTTTCATGGATAAAGTTCTTTCTCGCCTCAGACTCCTCAGTGCACCACTCACCTTTTTTCCCTCGTTAATTCTATGATTCACCTCATCCTTCATATACCCATCTGCTGACACATCCACTCCCAAATATTTGAACACAAACACCTCCATACTCTCTCCCTCCAATCTTATATCCAATCTTCCGTTATCTATTTTTTTGTTATCCTCTTCACCTTACTCTTTCCTATATTCACTTTTAATTTCCTTCTTTTACATACCCTACCAAACTCATCCACCAACCTCGGCAACTTCTCTTCAGAATCTCCCAATAGCACAGTGTCATCAGCAAAGAGCAACTGTGACAACTCCCACTTTGTGTTAGATTCTTTATCTTTTAACCCCACACCTCTTGCCAACACTCGAGCATTCACTTCTCTTACAACTCCATCTATAAATATATTGAACAACCATGGTGACATCACACATCCCTGTCTAAGGCCTACTTTTACTGGGAAATAATCTCCCTCTCGTCTACATACTCTAACCTGAGCCTCATTATCCTCGTAAAAACTTTTCACTGCTTCCAATAACCTACCTCCTATTCCATACATTTGCAACATCTGCCACATTGCCCCACTATCCACCCTATCATATGCCTTTTTCAAATCCATAAATGCCACAAACACCTCTTTACCCTTATCTAAATATTGTTCACCTATACGTTTCATTGTAAACGCTTGGTCTACACACCCCTTACCCTTCCTAAAGCCTTCTTGTTCATCTGCTATCCTGCTCTTCGTCTTACTCCTAATTCTTTCAATAATAACTCTACCATACACTTTACCAGGTATACTCAACAGCTTATTCCCCTATAATTTTTGCACTCTATTTTGTCCCCTCTGCCTTTATACAAAGGAACTATGCATGTTCTCTGCCAATCCCTAGGTACCTTACCCTCTTCCATACATTTATTAAATAAAAACACTAACCACTCTAAAACTATATCCCCACCTGACTTTAAAATTTATATCTTTATCCCATCAATCCCAGCTGCCTCACGAGTTTTCCCCACACTCACAACTGGATTTTCCTCACTCCTATAAGATGTTATTCCTCCTTGTTCTATACACGAAATCACAGCTTCCCTATCTTCATCAACATTTAATAATTCCTCAAAATATTCCCTCCATCTTCCCGATACCTCTAACTCTCCATTTAATAACTCTCCTCTTCTATTTTTATCTGACAAATCCATTCTTTCCCTAGGCTTTCTCAACTTATTATTCGCACTCCAAAACTTTTTCTTATTTTCAACAAAATTTGTTGATAACATCTCACCCACCCTCTCGTCTGCTCTCTTTTTACATTGCTTCACAACTTTCCTAACCTCTCTTTTTCTCTCCATATACTTCTCTCTCCTTACATCACTTCTACTATGTAAAAACCTCTCATATCCTAACTTTTTCTCTCCTACTACTCTATTTACATCATCATTCCACCAATCGCTCTTCTTCCCTCCCGCACCCACTTTCCTAAAACCACAAACTTCTGCTGAACACTCTAACACTATATTCTTAAACTTACCCCATACCTCTTCTACCCCACTGCCTATACTCTCACTAGCCCATCTGTCCTCCAACAGTTGTTTATATCTTATCCTAACCGCCTCCTCCTTTAGTTTATAAATCTTCACTTCTCTCTTACTTGCTGTTTCCATTCTCCTTGTATCCCATCTACCTTTTACTCTCACTGTAGCTACAACTAAAAAGTGATCTGATATATATGTGGCCCCTCTATAAACATGTACATCCTGAAGTCTACCCAAAGTCTTTTATCTACCAATATGTAGTCCAACAAACTACTATCATTTCGCCCTACATCATATCTTGTATACTTATTTATCCTCTTTTTCTTAAAATATGTGTTACCTATAACCAAACCCCTTTCTTTACAAAGTTCAATCAAATGCTCCCCATTATCATTTACACCTGGTACCCCAAACTTACCTACCACTTCCTCTCTAAACACTTCTCCTACTTTAGCATTTAGGTCCCCTACCACGATTACTCTCCCACTTGGCTCAAAAGTTCCTACACACTCGCTTAACATCTCCCAAAATCTCTCTCTCTCCTCTACACTCCTCTCTTCTCCAGGTGCATACGCACTTATTATGACCCACTTTTCACATCCGACCCTTATTTTAATCCACATAATCCTTGAATTTATACATTTATGTTCCCTCTTCTCTCTCCATAACTGATCCTTCAACATTATTGCTACCCCTTCCTTAGCTCTAACTCTCTCAGATACTCCTGACTTAATCCCATTTATTTCTCCCCACTGAAACTCGCCTACCCCCTTCAGCTTTGTTTCGTTTAGGGCTAAGACATCCAACTTCTTTTCATTCATAACATTAGCAATCATCTCTTCCTTATCATCTGCACTACATCCACGCACATTCAAACATCCCAATTTTATGAAGTTTTTCCTTATCTTGTTTTTAGTAATTTATACAGAAGAGGTTACTAGCCCATTGCTCCCGGCAATTAGTCGCTTCTTACGACGGGCATAGCTTACGGAGGAAGAATTCTGTTCCACTTCCCCATGGAGATAAGCAGAAATAAACAAGAACAAGAACTAGGAAGAAAAATAGATGAAAAACCCAGAGGGGTTAGTATATATATGCTTGTACATGCATGTGTAGTGTTACCTAAGTGTAAGTAGAAGTAGCAAGACATACCTGCAACCTTGCATGTTTATGAGACAGAAAAAGACACCAGCAATCCTACCATGCAAAACAATTACATGTTTATGTAGAACCTCCCTGGGTGGTTGCCAAATTGAAAGTCTGGAAAAGTCAAATAATGTAATAACATATTTTATAAAAAAAAATATTTTGTCTTGAAATTTGTATAATTTTTTTTTCCATTTTACTCATGGTATGCCAAAAAATGGAAGGGATTTTACCAAATGTGTACACATTCAAAAATCAAACAACATCCCCTGAATAAACTGTGCAAAACTCATAATGATCGGTTCATAAATAATGGTTGACTATCAGAAGATATGCCAAAAAATCACTTTCCACAAAAATGTAGAAATGTATTGAACCTTAGTATATGGTGTTTAAGAATACTCAGTGCCTTTATATTTTTACTGAGAGTAGAACACGTTGTATAGACATTATTCCTGAAGTTCCATGAAGATCCCTTCATCCTGAAGCTCTCTGGCGACTGGCCAATCATGACGATCCATCCCAATCAAACTGAAAAGAAATCAATAAATTCTTAATCATATATGCACACATATATGATATTTATATAGATAATATAAAAATACAACAAAAATGATCATCAATTACCTACTTTTGACTAGGAGCAGGTGGACATAGATTATCTAATGCATCTTCCTTTTCCTCTTCTGCTCAGTGGTGTCTGCATATTCCTGTCCATTGATTCAAGTCGTCTTTGAGTTAATATTGAACGTCCGTAGAGCCTCAACTACCAAATAGTTCATCAACAGTAAAAAAAAATCTTGAGAGAGAGAGAGAAAGTAGTGGTCCTAGCAGCAGCTGTCTCCGTTCTTGCTTTGTTTACTTCTCAAGCAATACACATTACTTCTAAGCGCTTTTTCATCTTCCTGCTAATGTTCTGGGCATATGCTTTCTTCTTAGCCATCGTGTACAGCAATATGTATAAAATGGAAGACAAAAAAGGACGTCCCAAGGGTACACAACGATCAGACAGAACACCACACTTTCAATTTCCTTGCACTTCTAATCGGCACTGAGACTTGAGTAGGGTTAGGTTAGGTAAGGTTCGTCAGGACACCGGACAAGTGTTTCCTGACGCCGTTGCAGCTTTTGGTCATCAGACCAAGGCCTTCCGCTGGCTTACAGGTCCACCCCTTTAAAAATTATGGTCTATTACCAGCTCCTTCTTACAGCTACCCTGATGGTTGCCAATTACTAATTAGAAGATCTGACACAAAAATACCAAAAAAATTACGAAAAATTATACAAGCGCTTCTGTCATGACGAGACACGTGTTACTGTTGTTTGGTGAGCAACGCTCTTGACCTAGTAACCTTGTTTAGTATATTTCCTATAACTTTTACGAAATTATCGTACAGACTCAAGACACACCAAAATGTTGCCAGATTCTTGCTCTATTTTTCGGTAGGATTAACTCATTTTTCATATTTTTTAGATTTTTTGGCATCTTTCACCTCTATGGTGTCACACCAGTCCTGCTTTGTATTGGACTGATGAAGCCACTGTGTGGCGAAACGTTTCCTCAATAAAGATTCCCATATGTTGC
Source organism: Cherax destructor (assembly GCA_009830355.1). Lineage (NCBI taxonomy): Eukaryota > Metazoa > Arthropoda > Malacostraca > Decapoda > Parastacidae > Cherax > Cherax destructor. The sequence continues at coordinate 8,328 of WNWK01021701.1, read as the reverse complement.
ATATGTGTCTCAATTCTTCAACTTGTACAATAATGGTATACAATACCAACAAGATGAAAATTAGACATGTGCAACATCTGGGTATCTTTATTGTAGACGTTTCGCCATCCAGTGGCTTTATCAATACAGATTCTAGAACAAAACTTGAAGACACTAGAACTCTATACAATTCTTCAACTTGTCGGTTTTCAAAACCATTGATCACATCCCACCTTGATCATACTCTCGGTAATGAAGGTATTTGTATTCATGACTACAGCTCTATACATCACTAGTGAGACCTCATTTGGATTATGCAGCTCAGTTTTGGTCTCCTTACTACAGCTGGATATAGATTCATTGGAGAACATACAAAGAAGAATGACTAAAATGATTTACTGTATAAGAAATCTCCCGTATGAAGATAGACTTAGAGCGTTGAATCTCCACTCCAATCTCTTTTTAAAGCCACCCAAGGTCCTAGCCTCTATCACAGTACTCGGAAGATTGTTCCACGCATCTACAACTCTGTTCGAAAACCAGTACTTGCCTATGTCCTTTCTAAATCTAAATTTATCCAATATAAATCCGTTGTTTCTGGTTCTTACTTGGTTCGATATCCTCAGCATTTTATTAATATCTCCTTTATTTATGCCTATTTTTCAATGTGGACAAGTGTAAGGTACTAGTCCTTGGTAATGAAAATATCCCTCGAATTTATAAACTAGGTGAAGTAGAGCTTGATCATACAGAATGTGAAAAAGACTTGGGAGTCATGGTAAGCAGGAATCTAAAGCCAAGACAACAGTGCCTAAGTGTACGCAATAAGGCTAACAGATTACTAGGATTTATTTCAAGAAGTATAAGCAACAGAAGTCCAAAAGTTATTTTGCAGCTCTATACATCACTAGTGAGACCTCATTTGGATTATGCAGCTCAGTTTTGGTCTCCTTACTACAGCTGGATATAGATTCATTGAAGAACATACAAAGAAGAATGACTAAAATGATTTACAGTATAAGAAATCTCCCGTATAAAGATAGACTTAGAGCGTTGAATCTCCACTCTCTGGAGAGACGTAGAATGAGGGGAGATATCATCGAGGTGTACAAGTGGATGATAGGCACAACACGATATACTAGAGAGTGTAGTGATATAGAGAGCAGTGTCGTTGAAGCAGTAAGCCTACTAGTGTTCACGACACTCATCCTTCAATGAGATTGTGAGATTATGCATATTTGATCGTTGAAGCAACACAGGTCTATACTGCAGTCAGTCAGCGAGTTATCTCGTTAAAGCAGCACAAGCTTCAGCGTATGACGTCACTCACGACATCTTAATGACCTGATTGTGAACAATTCACTGAGCGACGTCGGGTCTGAACCCATGGCAAACCACTGTACCATGCCGGCCTAATAAGATTCCTCATCAGATAAGGTTAGCAGAGGCCGTACTCAAGTGAAGAGGCCGCACTCAAGTGAAGAGGCCGCACTCAAGTAAAAACCTGGGTTTTGGAATGAGATCCTCTGTAAAAACCTGGGGTTTGGAGTGAGATCCTCTGTAAAAATCTAGGTTTTGGAATGAGATCCTCTGTAAAAACCTGGGTTTTGGAATGAGATCCTCTGTAAAAACCTGGGTTTCATAGTCACAGTGCACCGAGATTTACATAGATTTAAATATCTATAAATAATTAACAATTAACAAAGAACGAAAGAACAAGTTGTGTACAATGGCACCATACAAACTACAGAATACTTCCATAGACAAAATTAAGCAATATGAGAAACAATAGAATTACTTCAAACTCATACAGACTCCGCCTTAACTAACCTTACTCCTACACACAGCTGCCATATACAGTGTAGCACAGTACACAATGATTTATATTTGATATAAAAAAACCATACATACATGTACATATATTGAGAATTATACCTTAAGGACAAAACAAATGTGTGTAGATATAAACATTATTCACTTCCCTAACTCGCTAATTCAGAAACGCGTTACACCTCACATAAGACTCACCCTATCTATCCTAACTACACCTCTCACAGACTAAATCTCCGTCTACTACTATCATCGATGTTCTCTGTAAAACCCTCACAACTTATATTAATTACATTTAAAACAATTACCTTTGTACATTGTACAGCAAACACTATAATATACAAAACTTATCAATATTACATGGAAGGAGATAACAATATGATATATTAAAGCTATTAAGGTGAGCGTAGGTCTACGGCATGGTATAAACACGTGTTGAATCTTTGTAATATAGGTAACAGCTTCATACCAGTGTTGAATGGACAAAAAACCTTCACCTTATTAAATTGAAACGTACATAATCATAATATTGACAATCTACCTATGGGGCCGCCGACACTGACCCAGTCTGGCCTACTTTGGTCCGGTGTCATGCCAACCTGCACCACAAGGACCCACACACTCATTACCATCCCGGCTGTTAAGAGCTATGGTTTTATGGAAGTTAAGCCCGTCTTCCTTCTTCACTGAATTTGACGTAGTAATGACTGTACAGTTAAGTCTTGGTAATCGACCGGAAACTCGACCGCCCAACACGGGCCATACAGGAGCTTGTTGCGGCATTTGGTGCGATACCAAGTCGCAGCAAGCACCGCTTGCGGTCATTGACCGACCTCTCCCGACAAACCCATAACGTATACACATAATCGGTCACGATGTACCCGACTACTCTTTGTACGGTGTTTGTACTCCCCCCACATCGAGATTTAGCGCTCTAAGACTTTGAATGCCACGTCCTCCCACAACACGTATAACTCTACCAAAACATTCTCGTATAGACTGCAAGCATTCCCAAAAATACAAACAATGATAAGCATCGCCGATCTCGTCACAAACGTGACATCCCTTGCCTTCTAACATGTGTCGATTATATAACACCACCGCAGATGGTAAGATGTTATGCAAAAACCTATAAAACACTTCGTGCACCTGAGGGAGGATTCGTAAGCCGTCAAAACGTCGCCAAATATCCGACCACGCATATGCATATACCGGATAAAGGCAATGCACGGGAGGAACGACCGATTGTATTATTTCCCGTATGAGGACACTCACGGGTATCTCCGGCTTTCGCGCATAAATTAGGAGACGAAGTGTATCAATCCCGATTCGTCGTTCATTACCGCAGTACCATCTACAAACATACTCGTGCAGTGCTGTAAGGGACACCGACTCATTTGACATTTCTGTCAGCTAGACATGTTTAATGAACATCCCGATTGCATGTAGTACACGTAAATCTATCAAGCCGAGACCTCCAGATCTCATCGGTAAACACACTACGTCATGTCACAACCAATTGCAGCTACTACCCCACACAAAACGATATACTCTGGTTAATAACCGTTGTACATCAACTCGCAGTATTGGAAAGTTGCATGCAACATGCCACACTATAGCGTAGAGCAACATGTTCGTAACCCTTACTCGTTGATGTAATGTCATATGTGGTATTTTTCCAAGGAGAGGAGTTGGAAATGAATGGCTGTCCAGGGCAATTGGTGTCAATTGCTGGCTGGACAAATACTGTAAGGAAAATTCAGTAACATTCATTGATAACTGGGACCTCTTCTATGGCAGAAATGACATGTATGCCAGGGATGGGGTTCACTTATCCAGGTCTGGGGTGGGGGCACTGGCAACTGCAGTGGAGGGAGCTGTTAGGGTTTTAAACTAGAAATAGTTAGTGGTATGGGTTTTGGGGGGAAAACAGAGAAGTCCCAGTGTAGTAATATTATAAGTTGTAGGAGAACTAGTAATAGGCAGAATAAGGTGGATAGTGGAAAGCTAGTGACACTAGATGACAAGGACAGTAATAGGTATAGTGGAAAAACAGAGATGAGCAGGAAGGGTAAAGAGAAAGGAGGGTCTCTAAATATATATTACACCAATAGTCGTAGTGCTAGGAATAAGATGGACGAGTTGAGATTAGTTGCAAGTACGGGTAATATTGATGTTTTTGCAATAACTGAGACATGGTTTAATATGAAAAATCGGGACTTGCCTGCCGAATGTCACATTCAGGGTTTTAAATTGTTCCAAGTAGACAGAAGTATCGGGAAAGGGGTGGGGTGGCACTCTATGTCCGTGATCATTTAAATTGTTGCATAAAAACGGGTATAAAGTCTGAATTAACACATACAGAGTCTGTCTGGATAGAATTTTCAGAGGGTGTGAAAAATTGATTTTAGGCGTGATTTACCGTCCTCCAAACTTAGATAGGGAACAAGGAGACTACTTTGGGAGGAAATTGTTAAGGCCACAAGACACGATAACGTAGTAATTCTAGGGGACTTTAACTTTAGTCAGATTGATTGGAATTTCATGACAGGGAATTTAGAATCTAACGACTTTTTAGAAGTAGTTCAGGATTGCTTTTTGAAGCAGTTTGTAACAGAACCTACAAGGGAAATAACCTACTTGACTTGGTTCTGGCAAGCAAGAAACCCTTGTTAATAATTTAGAAATTACAGAGGAACTCGGCTCAAGCGACCACAAGTCAATTACCTTTAGCATTGAATGGATGTATGATAGTAGGGATAATTCAGTAATGGTCCCAGATTTTCGCTTAGCAGATTATAATGGACTTAGAGAACACTTATCAACTGTGGACTGGGGTGAAGAAGAGAGGTATCAATATGACAGTTTTCTTAACACTATACAGGCTGCCCAAAGAACATTTATCCCGTATAAAGAAATTAGATCAAGTAGAAATGACCCAAAATGGATGAATAATAGGCTCAAATATCTTTTAGGGCAGAAGAAAGGAATTTATAGGCGCATTAAAAGAGGTGAGGTCATCTTATAAATCAGTATACTGACATTAAGAGGGACGTTAAAAGGGAATAAGAAAAGCTAAACGGGACTATGAAATTAAAGTTGCTAGGGATTCAAAAACTAACCCAAAAAGTTTTTCCAGGTTTATAGAACAAAAGTTAGGGATAAGATAGGTCCCCTTAAAAATAACTTTCGGCATCTTACTGACAAGGAGAATGATATGTGCTCTATTTTTAATAATTATTTTCTCTCGGTTTCACACAGGAAGACATAAATAATATCCCAGTAATTAATTTTTACAGAGGCCCAGAAGAAGATAAATTATGTAATATCACAGTCACTAGCGAAATGATTATGAAACAGCTGGACCGACTGAAACAAAATAAATCGCCGGGTCCTGATGAGCTTTTGCAAGGGTTCTTAGGAATGCAAATGGAACTCTGTGAACCAATATCTAACATTTTTAATTTATCTCTTCAAACAGGTGTAGTGTCTGATATGTGGAAGATGGCTAATGTAATTCCTATTTTTAAAGCAGGGGACAAGTCACTACCGTCAAACTACCGCCCAATAAGCCTGACCTCAATTGTAGGCAAATTACTAGAGTAATTATAGCTGATATTATTAGAAGCCATCTAGATAACCATAATTTGATTAATGATACCCAGCATGGATTCACGAGGGCCGTTCCTGCCTATCTAATTTATTAACCTTCTTCAGTAAAGCTTTTGAGGCTGTTGATCACGATAAAGAATTCGATATTGTTTATTTAGACTTTAGTAAGGCTTTTGATAGAGTACCGCACCAGAGACTGTTAAAGAAAGTGGCAGCTCATGGCATTGGGGGAAAAGTGCTGTCATGGATCGAGTCATGGCTCACCAATAGGAAGCAGAGAGTGTGCATAAATGGGGTTAAATCCGAATGGGGACTTGTAACAAGTGGTGTTCCACAGGATCAGTCTTAGGCCCATTGTTATTTATAATATATATCAATGACCTTGATGAGGAATTACTAGTGATATGAGCAAATTCGCCGACGACACGAAGATAGGTAGGATAATTGATTCAAACATAGATGTCATAGAACTTCAGGAAGATTTAGACAAACTTAATTCGTGGTCAGAAAAGTGGCAGATGCAGTTCAATGTAGATAAATGCAAGGTTCTGAAGCTCGGGAGTGTCCATAACCCAAGCACTTATAAGTTAAATAACGTAGAACTTAGCCATACAGATTGCGAGAAGGACTTGGGGGTGATGGTAAGCAGCAACCTTAAACCAAGACAGCAATGCCTAAGCGTACGTAATAAGACAAATAGATTACTGGGATTTATATCAAGAAGTGTTAGCAACAGAAGTCCAGAGGTTATATTACAGCTTTATACATCATTAGTAAGGCCTCACCTAGATTACGCAGCTCAGTTCTGGTCTCCATATTACAGAATGGACATAAATTCGTTAGAAAACATTCAGCGTAGAATGACTAAATTAATACATAGCATTAGAAATCTTCCTTACGAAGAAAGATTGAAGACCCTAAAATTACATTCACTTGTAAGACGTAGAATGAGGGAGACATGATCGAGGTATACAAGTGGAAAATGGGTATTAACAAAGGGGATATAAATAAGGTCTTGAGGATATCTCTCCAAGGGAGAACCCGCAATAATGGATTCAAGTTAGATAAGTTTAGATTTAGAAAGGATATAGGAAAGTATTGGTTTGGAAATAGGGTAGTTGATGAGTGGAACAGTCTGCCTAGTAGGGTTATTGAAGCTAGGACCTTGGGTAGTTTCAAATTTAGGTTGGATAAATTCATGAGTGAGAGGGGTTGGATTTGAGTGGGACTCGCGCATGAGTGGGTAAAATTGTCAAAGCTTATTTCTTGGGTAGCATTGAAAATTGGGTTGAGCAAATATTCTGTTAGTGGGACGGATTGTGAAGGACCTGCCTAGTATGGGCCAACAGGCCTGCTGCAGTGTTCCTCCTTTCTTATGTTCTTATGTTCTTATGTTAATAATTCGGCCCTCAGAGCCGACATACGATGGATGATATTATCTATTACTACGGACGAGTTATACTTTTGAGACTCTACCAGACGATTTTATATGTAATCCCACAGATAGTTAACTGGGTTACTCTGTTCCAGACCCACCGCTGGGTCTCACCTTCAGTGACTGGCTGACCTAAAAGTAAAACGCCTGTTTTATGTGGATTACACCGAATGCCTGACGCCGGGCCGAACACGGTAACCGTCTCTTGAACACGGCACATTTCACTGAATCCCTTTAGTATTACCATCGTATCGTCAACATATCCTATGATACTAACCGTCTCTTGGTTACTCAATCCGTCACGCTGTATTCTATTTATACTAACAATTGCTCTTTAAAATGGATCTTGCAGTAGACCGACTGAGACATCGGGCATCCTTGACGGATGCCTCGGCCGACGGGTATGCTTTGACCTAGACGGTCATTAAGTTGAACACGCATACATGCTCCATCATATAAGGAACGAGCCCAATTAACTATATTTCGCCCAAAACCCTGCCATTTCATGAAAGTCTATAATGTTTCACGTTCCAAGGTATCAAATGCTGCTTGCCAATCGACTGCTATAAGAACCCCTCCCTGGTCACGTTCCTGACATTCTTGTATATGATTAGCAATAATACTATGTCCGTAATTCATCTGCCTTCCGGGGATCCCACGCTGCACTGTATGTATTGTTTTATCGTTCACCTCCTTTACACGATTTCCTAAGATCTTCGCGAAGAGTTTATAGTCGCTGCATAACAGAGTAATCATGCGATAATCTGTAATGTATGAGCAAGTCTCTTTTTTTTTTTTAACTAAAACAACGACTCCCGTCTTCTGTTGCAAACCTAACTCACTACGTACTTTCATTTCATTAAAAAGTGTTACTAGAAAGTCCTTAAGTATGTCCCAATATTCCAAATAAAACTCGCTAGGGATTCCGTCTATCCCAGGGGATTTACCTACATTCGTTCTTTGTATGGCAGTCCAGATTTCGTCAGCTGTAATTAACCTGTCTAACAATACTCTATCATCGTCATTTAAATTACACGGTATATGATTGCCAAACGACTCAACCGCCTGCCTACTTACACCGCTACTCAAAGTTTGCTTGCGAAAATATTCGTCTACATAAATCCCCATCCCTTCGGTACTTGTTAATATACTATCCGGACGATACCCTGCCACACCTTCTGATGTCCGCATTTTCATGATAGACGTCGCTCGCCTCAGGCGACTCTGCGCACGCAAAACAAAAGCGAACGGACGGTGTCCCTACAGCGCTGCTTTGACTCCACTAGTAATTCTGGTTCTGTTAAAACGTTCGTTGTGTAATGAGCATATCGTACTTCTTAGTGTCTCAATCTCTGCCACTGGATAAGACGCTCTGGGGAGATAAAACGCATCGAGTTGGCTTTGAATATATGTGATGAAACCAGAACGCAAGTTATAATCTACTTTGCTCTGTTCAATGAAGAATTCGCAGA
>WNWK01021700.1:0-33711 GCA_009830355.1 Cherax destructor | reverse complement strand
TGTGCTTTCCCTAATTTAAAAGATGTCTTTTTAAGAGCCATTCGAAAGCATTTACTTAGTATTTTCCCAAACATTATTCGTCGATCTTTAAAGAAAAATGGTGTTTAGCTAATTACGGGGAGACCCACTCGCTCCATTCCTCTTCGGAGTAGCGCTTGAAGAGCCACTGACAGATTGATCAGCAAACTCAACATCTGGTACCTAGATGACAGCACTCTAGAAAGGGGGAAGTGCCCTGTTAACAGATCTTCGAGAGATGAAATCCGGAAAAACCTTGGGACTCGTCCCCCCCCCCTTACAGTGTAAAAACAACTCGACCAACAACCACATTACTGCAGGTAAACCCCATCTTCCCAAATTTTTCCTGCAATCACCACTAACAGCCTTCTACTGGTACTTCTGAGTCATCAGACTATTAATACAGACTTCAAAAAGCTTGAATGACCAAAAGGGGAACGAAATAATTTTTTTTAAAAATGCCCACGATTCAATGTATTATTTTACAAGGTAGCAACCCTGTCGGGACCCCCTATTTTTTGAATTGTGTACCCCCCCTTTGACAAAAAAAATTAATGGAAACGACAAACACATGAAACCAATTTTCCCGGAAAAAGCTAAGCCCCCCTGGAAAATCACTGAATCAAGTAGCACTTAACAAAAAACTGGGGAAACGGGAGGTTTGCATGGCAACACAGAAAACATTCCCCGCATTCCTAGCGTTTTGCATTCAGAAAAATGTTTTAAAAGGCTGTGTGGGGTTTCCCCCGACCTTAAGTTTGGGGAAAGGGGAAAAAACAGTGTGATACCCCTGCAGACACTTCCAGCAGCCCGGGTCCTTAATGACCACAAACCGCCCCCCCGGGACACCCCCCTTGCGAGAAAATCTCCAAACGTGCTCGACAATGCCTCAAAAAAGGACAAAACCCCACCTACCAGGGGGAAAGGGCACCACTTTTTAAAATTTCTTCCCAAACCCCAAATACTTCTTTGGCACGCCCCGCCCCCTCACAGACTCATTTAGATTCCCAGGCGGCCCCATTCTTCCCAAAGGTGTTCTGTGGAGATATCCCCCAAAGGGTAAGCCCAAAAAACCCCCGAGATAAAAAGTTTTCTTGGGTTTATGAACTGTCTGGGCTTTGGGGGGGATGAGCGGGGGTGCCAAAAAATTTTTGGGGTTCTGAAATGAGACAGAAGGGTCACAGTTGGTGCCCTTTTTGTTCAATTAAGTCATAGTTGGGGCTGGTTGAAAAACCATTATATCTTCAAATTTTCCCCAAAAACGACTTCTAAAAATCTCCTACCCCATATGGGGAGTAGGGGAGGGGGTTTTTGGGGTGTTTTGGCACTGATCTTGCCCACATTCTGAGAGGGGTTTGGGGGCCTTGACACACCCGCACTGCGCTACTCGGGGAAAAATTCCCCTTCCTTCTGTTGCTGCCTTTTCCCTTGCATAGCTCCTGATGACGCATTGAGAAGTGGAAAGTACTTAAACAAAAAATTCCCCTTTCCCCCTTTTTTTTTCATAGTTGAGACGCCTGTCTAAAATTTTTTTTATATATATATATATATATATATATATATATATATATATATATATATATATATATATATATATATATATATATATATAATATATATATATATATATGGGGGCCGATTAGGTAAAACTGGTCAATTAGCAAGAACTCATTTAAAATTAAGTCCTTTCTAAAATTTTATCTTCTACGTCTAAAGATATTTTTATTTATGTTAATGTAAAAAAATTAATTTTGTACCAAGAAACTTTGAAAATCTACCTAACCTTATTATAACAAGCGCAATTTAATTTAACTAAACCTTACAAATATATTTTAGATAGTTGCAATAATTTAATAAAAAACAAACACAATAAGAAATATATTTTCCGTTAGGATTCGAATGAATTTTTTTTGAAATTGCATACACAAATTTTCGCTTGTCTTATATGGCAAGAAGAGCGTTGCTATTTAAAGACAAAATCGCAAGTTTTACTAATCGGCACGACATATATATATATATATATATATATATATATATATATATATTCATGAAGAAGCGCAAAAGACTTGCGAGAGATTTTATGGATCCTGGGGTCCCTGACCCAGAATTTACAGGCAGTCAGGAAGAGTGTAGTAATTCCTTAGATCAAGGCCCCTTCACCAGCATCAAAGCCACCCTTGATGCATGAAGGGTGTGTGTTTGTGTGTTTGTGTGTGAGCGAGAGAGAGACTAAGAAGAGAAGGAGAACATATCCTCTTCCAATCCTTATCATCCCCTTCCTCGTCTCTGCTTTCCCCTTTCCTCGTCTAATCCCACTCACTCCTTCCGTCTCCTGTGACGGTACGAGGAATGAAGAGTTGGAGGAAGAGGGTGAGAGGAGGAATTTGGGAACAAGGGAGGAGGAGAAGAGGATGATTGGAAATGGTGAGGAAGAGGGAGATAGAAAGAGGGTAAAGAGAGAGAGGAACTAGAGATGACGAGAGAATGAGTGGGTGAAGGGGAAGGGAACAATGAGAGGGTGATGGAAGAAAAAGTAGGATAACATAGTAATGGTACCATGATAACTTCAAGAAGCATAGTAGTGGTTCCATGATAACTTCCAAGCATGGTAGTGGTTCCATGATAACTTCCAAGACATGGTAGTGGTTCCATGATAACTTCCAAGCATGATGAGTGGTTCATGATAACTTCAAGCATGGTGGTGGTTCCATGATAACTTCCAAGCATGGTAGTGGTTCCATGATAACTTCCAAGCATGGTAATTGGTTCCATGATAACTTCAAGCATATTAGTGGTTCCATGATAACTTCCAAGCATAGTAGTGCTTCCATGATAACTTTCAAGCGTAGTGAGTGGTTCCATGATAACTTCCAAGCATGGTAAGTGCTTCCACTTGATAAGCTTCAAGGCATGGTAATTGGTTCCATGATAACTTCCAAGCATGGTTAGTGGTTCCATGATAACTTCCAAGCATGGTAGTGGTTCCATGATAACTTCAAGCATGGTAGGGTTCCATGATAACTTCCAAGCATGGTGGTGGTTCATGATAACTTCCAAGCATGGTAGTGGATTTCCATGATAACTTCAAGCATGGTAAGTGGTTCATGATAACTTCAAGCATGGTGAGTGGTTCCGTGATAACTTCCAAGCATGGTAGTGGTTCCATGATAATTTCAAGCATGGTAGTGGTTCCATGATAACTTAAGCATGGTAGTGGTTCATGATAACTTCAAGCATGGTAGTGGTTCCATGATAACTTCCAAGCATGGTAGTGAGTTCATGATAACTTTCAAGCATGGTAGTGGTTCCATGATAACTTCCAAGCATGGTAGTGGTTCCATGATAACGTCAAGCATGGTAGTGGTTCCATGATAACTTCAAGCATGGTAATTAATATGGTTCCATGATAACTTCCAAGCATGGTAGTGGTTCCATGATGACTTCCAAGCATGGTAGTGGTTCAATGATAACTTCCAAGCATAGTAGTGGTTCCATGATAACTTCAAGCATGGTAGTGGTTCCATGATAACTTCCAAGCATGGTAGTGGTTCCATGATAACTTCCAAGCATGGTAGAGGTTCCATGATAACTTTCAAGCATGGTAGTGGTTCCATATTAACTTCCAAACATGGTAGTGGTTCCATGATAACTTCCAACCATAGCAGTGGTTCCATGATAACTTTCAAGCATGGTAGTGGTTCCATGATAACTTCCAGAAAAGACATGGTAGGGGTTCCATGATAACTTCAAGCATATTGTTAGTGGTTCATGATAACTTCCAAAAGACATGGTAGTGGTTCCATGATAACTTCAAGCATAGTAGTGGTTCCATGATAACTTCCAAGCATGGTGAGTAGTTTCCATGATAACTTCCAAGCATGGTAGTGGTTCCATGATAACTTCCAAGCATGGTAGTGGTTCCATGATAACTTCCAAGCATGGTAGTGGTTCCATGATAACTTCCAAGCATGGTAGTGGTTCATGATAACTTCAAGCATGGTAGTGTTTCCATGATAACTTCCAAGCATAGTAGTGTTTCCATGATAACTTCCAAGCATGGTAGTGGTTCCATGATAACTTCCAGAAGCATGGTAGGGGTTCCTGAATGCTTCAAGCATGGTAGTGGTTCCATGATAACTTCAAGCATGGTAGTGGTTCCATGATAACTTCCAAACATAGTAGTGGTTCCATGATAACTTTCAGAGCTAAGAACATTCCATTTTAATACACTTTCTAGTTTGCTTTCTCCTGAAGAGAATTTCTCTTCGTTATGAAAGTCGCAACCTGTTTACCTTGGAAGATGACTCTTTCTCTCTCTCTCTCTCTCTCTCTCTCTCTCTCTCTCTCTCTCTCTCTCTCTCTCTCTCTCTCTCTCTCTCTCTCTCTCTCTCTCTCTCTCTCTCTTTGTATGTGTTTTATTGTAGTTATAATAAAACGGCTATTATTAGTCATTATTATTATTATTGGTCATAAAAATCCACTTTCGAAACTATCCGCGCGGAAGTCCGGGAAAACCAGATGACATTCGGTCACTTTATCATCAAGAGACCGTGGCTTGATAATAGCGAACGCAGAGGATTATTAAATGGAGAGTTAGAGGTATCAGGAAGATGGAAGGAATATTTTGAATTGTTAAATGTTGATGAAGATAGGGAGGCTGTGATTTCGTGAATAGGGCAAGGAGGAATAACATCTTGTAGGAGTGGCTGGAAGAGCCAGTTGTGGGTGGCAAGGGGAAGTTCGTGAGGCCAGTGGGTAGAATGAAAGAGGTACAGCTGATTGATGGGATAAAGATAGAAATGTTAAAAACGCAGGTGGGGATATAGTTTTAGTGGTTAGTGCTTCTATTTAATAAATGAATGGAAGGGTAAGATATACAAGGTGGCAGAGACATGCATGGTTCCCTTGTGTGAGGCAAGGACAAAAAGGAATCTTTAAAAATTATGGGGGAATAAGTCTGTTGAGTATTCCTTGTAAAGTGTATAGATAGAGATATTATTTAAAAAATTAAGAGTAAGACGGAAGTAGGATAGGTGAACAAGGAGGCTTTAGGAAGAGATAAGGAGATTGTAGACCAAGTGTTTTTACAGTAAAAAATATGGGGAACAGTATTTAGATTAGGAGTGAGAATTTTTGTGGCATTTATGGATTTGGAAAAGGAGCGTATGACATGGTGGATAGGGCAATGTGGCAGATGTTGCAAATGTATGGAATAGAGGTAGGTTATTGAAAGCAGTGAAAAGTTTTTACGAGGATAGTGAGGCTCAGGTTAGAGTATGTGGAGAAAGGGAGATTATTTCCCAGTAAAAGTTGACATGAACAAGGATGTGTGATGTCACCATGGTTGTTCAATATATTTATAGATGGGTTGTAAGAAGTGAATGCTCGGGTATTGGCAAGAGGTTTTGGGGTTAAGATAAAGAATCTAACACAGAGTCTGTCTGGATAGAATTTTCAGAGGGCATGAAAATTGATTTTAGGTGTGATGTACCGTCCCCCAAGCTTAGATAGGGACCAAGGGAGACTACTATGGGAGGAGGTGTTAAGGCACAAATGCGATAACATGAATTATTTCTGGGTAACCTAACTTTAGTCAGTGATTAAATTACGACAGAATTTAGAATCTAACGATTTCTTAGGAAGTAGTTCAGGAATTTGTTTTTGAAGCAGTTTGTGACCAGAACCTACAGGGAAATAATCTGGCAAACAAAGGAAACCCTTGTTAATAATTTAGAAATTACAGAGGAACTCGGCGCAAGCGACCACAAATCAATTACCTTTGGCATTGAATGGAGAAGTTTCATAGTAAAGATAACTCAGTAACAGTCCCAGATTTTCGCTTAACGAATTACAATGGACTTAGAACACTTATCATCTGTGGACTGGTAATGAAGAGAGCTATCAATATGACAGTTTCTGAACACTATACATACCCAAGAACATTTATCCCTTATAAAGAAATTGAATCGAATAGGAAATGACCCAAAAATGGATGAATAATGGCTCAAATATCTTTTTTTAGGGCGAAGAGAGAAAGGTTATAGGCGTATCAAAGGAGGTAGAGTCATGTTGATCAGTATATTGACATTAAGGAGAGGGACGTTAAAAGGGGATAAGAAAAGCTAAGCGGGACTACGAAATTAAAGTTGCTAGGATTCGACAACTAACTTAAAAAGTTTTTTTTCAGGTGTATAGAACAAAGTTAGAATAAAGATAGGTCCCTTAAAAATAATTATGGGTATCTTGCTGACAAAGAGAGATAAATGTGCTCTATTTTTAATAATTATTTTCTCTCGGTTTTCACTCAGAAGACACTAATAATATCCCAAAGAATTAGGTATTTTAGTGGGCCTGAAGAAGATAAATTATGTAGTATCACAGTCACTAGCAGAAATAGTTATCAAACAGATAGACCGTTTGAAGCAAAATAAATCATGAGCCCTGATAGAGCTTTTCAAGGGTTCTTAAGGAATGCAAAAGGTGAACTCTGAACCCTTAGCTAACATTTTTAACCTATCTCTTCAAACGGGTGTAGTGTCTGATACGTGGAAGATGGCTAATGTAATTCCCCTATTTTTAAAGCAGAGGACAAGTCGTTACCATCAAATTACCGCCCAATAAGTCTAACTTCAATTGTAGGCAAATTATTAAGAGTCGAATTATAGCTGATAACATAAGAAGCCATCTCGATAGTGGCGTTCCACGGGGGTCGTTTTGGGCCCGTTTTGTTTATAATATATAAAATGACCTTGACGAGGGTACTAGTGATATGAGCAAATTCTTTGATGACACGAAGATAGGTAGGATAATCGATTCAGACGTAGATGTCACAGAATTTCCCAGGAGGATTTAGACAAACTCAATTCCTGGTCAGAAAAATGGCAGTCAGTTCAATGTAGATAAATGCAAAGTTCAAAAAAGCCCCGGGAATGTTCAAACCCTACCCCTACCAGCTTAATAATGTTGAACTCAGCCGTACAGAATCCCGGAAAGGATCTGGGGTTATGGGTTAAGCAGCACCTAAAAACCAGTCAGCAATCCAGCGTAGAAATAAACAAATAGATTACTGGGATTTATATAATATAGATGAATGGTTCAAGAGAGACAAGTTATAAATTAGACACATATCACATTTGGTATCTTTATTGAGAAACGTTTCGCCACACGGGGGCCCCTCATAAATCAATACAAATTTAGAAAGGTGTAAGAGGTTGGGGTTGGGGGTAATCAGTCCCTCGGCCTTTAGACGATGTGTTCAGTCCATCAATCTTGTAGAAATGCCCAGTATATGTCCGTAGAGGTGGCATATACTGTAGTTAGGTGAGTGAAGCAGCAGGAGGCGGGGTCATAGTGGTACCATCCACTAGTCAAAATGGTCTTCGTCCAAGGTTGGACAAGGGGTGAAGAATTCGTTGTATTAAGATCCCAAGATTTTGCTGTGCCCAGACGGGTATAGATGAATGGTTAAAAGAAAAACAGTTATAAATTAACACATATGAAACATTTGGGTATCTTATTGAAACTTTCGCCACAGTGGCTTCATCAGTCAATACAAAGTAGAAGGTGTGGGAGAGTTTGAGGTAATCAGTCCCTCGGCCTTTAGACGATGTGTTCAGTCCATCAATCTTGTAGAAATGACAGTATATGTCCGTAGAGGTGGCTTATATACTGTAGTTGGGTGAGTGAAGCAGCAGGGGGGCGGGGTCATAGTGGTACCATCCACTAGTCTAAGTAGATCTTCGTCAAAAGGTTGGACAAGTGTTGAAGAATTCGTTTGTTTTAAAAGATCCCAAATGTTGCTGTGTCAGACAGGGTATAGATGATGTTCAGAGAACCGACAAGTTATAAATTAGACACATATGCAACATTTGCGGTATTTTTAAATGGCTTTTTCCGCCACACAGTGGCTTCATCAGTCAATAAAAAGTGAAGGTGTAAGAGGTTGGAGTTTGAGGTAATCAGCCCCTCGGCCTTTGGCGATGTGTTCAGTCCATCAATCTTGTAGAAGCAAATTTTTCCAAAGGGGGGCTATATACGGATTAGGTGAGTGAAGCAGCAGGAGGCGGGTCATAAGTGGTACCACCCACTAGTCTAAGTAGATCTTCGTCCAAAGGTTGGATTTATATCAAGAAGTGTAAGAAACAGAAGTCCAGGCGTTATATTACAGCTTTATACATCATTATTTAAGGCCTCACCTAGATTATGCAGCTCAGTTCTGGTCTCCATTTTACAGAATGGATATAAATTCGTTAGAAAACATTCAGCGACGAATGACAAAGTTAATTCATAGCATTAGAAATCTTCCG
Source organism: Cherax destructor (assembly GCA_009830355.1). Taxonomy (NCBI): domain Eukaryota; kingdom Metazoa; phylum Arthropoda; class Malacostraca; order Decapoda; family Parastacidae; genus Cherax; species Cherax destructor. The sequence goes on along the minus strand of WNWK01021700.1, from coordinate 25,387 downwards.
TATGAAGAAAGATTGAAGACCCTTAAATTACATTCACTTGTAAGACGAAAGAATGAGGGAGACATGATCGGTATATAAGTGGAAGATGGGTATTAATAAGGATATAAATAAGGTCTTGAGGATATCTCTCAGAAGAACCAATAATGGATTCAAATTGGATAAGTTTAGATTTAAGAACATAAGAACATAAAAAAGGAGGAACACTGCAGCAGGCCTGTTGGCCCATTCTAGGCAGGTCCTTCACATTCCATCCCACTAACAGAATATTTGTTCAACCTAATTTTCAATGCTACCCAAGAAATAAGTTTTGATAATTTTATTTACTCATATGCAATTCCCACTCAAATCCAACCCCTTTCACTCATGAATTTATCCAACCTAAATTTAAAACTACCCAAGGTCCTTGCTTCAATAACCCTACTAGGCAGACTGTTCCACTCATCAACTACCCTATTTCCAAACCAATACTTTCCTATATCCTTTCTAAATCTAAACTTATCTAACTTGAATCCATTATTGGGTTCTCTCTTGGAGATACCCTCAAGACCTGTTATATCTCCTTTGTTAATACCATTTCCACTTGTATACCTCGATCATGTCTCCCTCATTCTACGTCTTACAAGTGAATGTAATTTAAGGTCTTCAATCTTTCTTCGTAAGGAAGATTTCTAATGCTATGTATTAATTTAGTCATTCTACGCTGAATGTTTTCTAACGAATTTATGTCCATTCTGTAATATGGAGACCAGAACTGAGCTGCGTAATCTAGGTGAGGCCTTACTAATGATGTATAAGCTGTAATATAACCTCTGGACTTCTGTTGCTAACACTTCTTGATATAAATCCAGTAATCTATTTGCCTTATTACGTACGCTTAGGCATTGCTGTCTTGGTTTAAGGTTGCTGCTTACCATAACCCCCAAGTCCTTCTCGCAATCTGTATGGCTAAGTTCTACGTTATTTAACTTATAAGTGCTTGGGTTATGGACACTCCCGAGCTTTAGAACTTGCATTTATCTACATTGAACTGCATCTGCCATTTTCTGACCAGGAATTGAGTTTGTCTAAATCCTCCTGTAGTTCACTGACATCTACGTCTGAATCGATTATCCTACCTATCTTCGTGTCATCGCATTTGCTCATATCACTAGAATTCCCTCGTCAAGGTCATTTATATATATTATAAACAACAATGGGCCCAAAACCGATCCCTGAGGAACGCCACTTGTTACAGATCCCCATCCGATTTAACCCCATTATGCACACTCCTCTGTTTCCCTATTGGTGAGCCATGACTCGATCCATGACAACACTTTTCCCCAATGCCATGAGCAGCCACTTTCTTTAACAGTCTCTGATGTGGTACTCTATCAAAAGCCTTACTAAAATCCAAATAAACGATATCGAATTCTTTATCGTATCAACTGCCTCAAAAGCCTTACTGAAAAAGTTAATAAATTAGTTAGGCAGGAACGGCCCTGATGAATCCATGCTGAGTATCATTAATCAAATTATGCCTATTGAGATGGCTTCTTATGTTATCAGCTATAATCGACTCTAGTAATTTGCCTACAATTGATGTTAGACTTATTGGGCGGTAATGATTGATAGGTAACGACTTGTCCCCTGCTTTAAAAATAGGAATTACATTAGCCATCTTCCACGTATCCGGCACTACACCTGTTTGAAGAGATAGGTTAAAAATGTTAGTTAAGGGTTCACAGAGTTCTTAGATAGGGAACAAGGAGACTACTTTGGGAGGAAATTGTTAAGGCCACAAGACACGATAACATAGTAATTCTAGGGACTTTAACTTTAGTCAGATTGATTGGAATTTCATGACAGAATTTAGAATCTAACGACTTTTTAAAGTAGTTCAGGATTGTTTTTTGAAGCAGTTTGTAACAGAACCTACAAGGGAAATAACCTACTTGACTTGGTTCTGGCAAGCAAGGAACCCTTGTTAATAATTTAGAAATTACAGAGGAACTCGGCTCAAGCGACCACAAGTCAATTACCTTTAGCATTGAATGGATGTATGATAGTAGGGATAATTCAGTAATGGTCCCAGATTTTCGCTTAGCAGATTATAATGGACTTAGAACCTTATCAACTGTGGACTGGGGTGAAGAAGAGAGGTATCAATATGACAGTTTTCTTGACACTATACAGGGCTGCCCAAAGAACATTTATCCCGTATAAGAAATTAGATCAAGTAGAAATGACCCAAAATGGATGAATAATAGGCTCAAATATCTTTTAGGGCAGAAGAAAGGAATTTATAGGCGCATAAAAAGAGGTGAGGGTCATCTTATAAATCAGTATACTGACATTAAGGGGGACGTTAAAAGGGAATAAGAAAATCTAAACGGGACTATGAAATTAAAGTTGCTGGGGATTCAAAAACTAACCCAAAAGTTTTCCAGGTTTATAGAACAAAAGTTAGGGATAAGATAGGTCCCTTAAAAATAATTTTGGGCATCTTACTGACAAGGAGAATGATATGTGCTCTATTTTTAATAATTATTTTCTCTCGGTTTCACACAGGAAGACATTAATATCCAGTAATTAATTTTACAGAGGCCCAGAAAAAGATAAATTATGTAATATCACAGTCACTAGCGAAATGATTATGAAACAAGCTGGACCGACTGAAACAAAATAAATCGCCGGGTCTGATGAGCTTTTTGCAAGGGTTCTTAAGGAATGCAAAATGGAACTCTCTGAACCAATATCTAACATTTTAATTTATCTCTTCAAACAGGTGTAGTGTCTGATATGTGGAAGATGGCTAATGTAATTCCTATTTTTAAAGCAGAGGACAAGTCACTACCGTCAAACTACCGCCCAATAAGCCTGACCTCAATTGTAGGCAAATTACTAGAGTCAATTATAGCTGATATTATTAGAAACCATCTAGATAACCATAATTTGATTAATGATACCCAGCATGGATTCACGAGGGCCGTTCCTGCTATCTAATTTATTAACCTTCTTCAGTAAAGCTTTTGAGGCTGTTGATCACGATAAAGAATTCGATATTGTTTATTTAGACTTTAGTAAGGCTTTTGATAGAGTACCGCACCAGAGACTGTTAAAGAAAGTGGCAGCTCATGGCATTGGGGAAAAGTGCTGTCATGGATCGAGTCATGGCTCACCAATAGGAAGCAGAGATGTGCATAAATGGGGTTAAATCCGAATGGGGACTTGTAACAAGTGGTGTTCCACAGGGATCAGTCTTAGGCCCATTGTTATTTATAATATATATCAATGACCTTGATGAGGGAATTACTAGTGATATGAGCAAATTCGCCGACGACACAAAGATAGGTAGGATAATTGATTCAAACATAGATGTCATAGAACTTCAGGAAGATTTAGACAAACAATTCGTGGTCAGAAAAGTGGCAGATGCAGTTCAATGTAGATAAATGCTAAGGTTCTGAAGCTCAGGGAGTGTCCATAACCCAAGCACTTATAAGTTAAATAACGTAGAACTTAGCCATACAGGTGCGAGAAGGACTTGGGGTGATGGTAAGCGCAACCTTAACCAAAGACAGCAATGCCTAAGCGTACTAATAAGGCAAATAGATTACTGGGATTTATATCAGAAGTGTTAGCAACAGAAGTCCAGGGGTTTTATATTACAGCTTTATACATCATTAGTAAGGCCTCACCTAGATTACGCAGCTCAGTTCTGGTCTCCATATTACAGAATGGACATAAATTCGTTAGAAAACATTCAGCGTAGAATGACTAAATTAATACATAGCATTAGAAATCTTCCTTACGAAGAAAGATTGAAGACCCTAAATTACATTCACTTGTAAGACGTAGAATGAGGAGACATGATCGAGGTATACAAGTGGAAAATGGAGTATTAACAAAGGGGATATAAATAAGGTCTTGAGGATATCTCTCCAGAGAGAACCCGCAATAATGGATTCAAGTTAGATAAGTTTAGATTTAGAAAGGATATAGGAAAGTATTGGTTTGGAAATAGGGTAGTTGATGAGTGGAACAGTCTGCCTAGTAGGGTTATTGAAGCTAGGACCTTGGGTAGTTTCAAATTTAGGTTGGATAAATTCATGAGTGAGAGGGTTGGATTTGAGTGGGACTCATGCATGAGTGGGTAGAATTGTCAAAGCTTATTTCTTGGGTAGCTTTGAAAATTGGGTTGAGCAAATATTCTGTTAGTGGGATGGATTGTGAAGGACCTGCCTAGTATGGGCCAACAGGCCTGCTGCAGTGTTCCTCCTTTCTTATGTTCTTATGTTTTTGCATTCCTTAAGAACCCTTGAAAAAAGCTCATCAGGGCCTGGCGATTTATTTTGCTTCAAACGGTCTATCTGTTTGATAACCTTTTCGCTAGTGACTGTGATACTACATAATTTATCTTCTTCAGGCCCACTAAAATACCTAATTCTTGTGAATGAATGGTTCAGAGAACCGACGAGTTGGTAAATTAGACACATATGCAACACTTGGGTATCTTTATTGAGGAAACGTTTCGCCACACAGTGGCTTCATCAGTCCATACAAAGGAGAATCGTGAAGAACAGGAGGAGTGTGAGGTTGTCAGGCCCTCAATCTTGAGACGATGTTGTCAGTCCATCACTCTTGAATAGACTAACAGCATATGAGCAGAGGGAGCTTATATACTGTAGACAGGAGAGGTGCAGCAGTTGTAGGAGGTGTCACATTTGTTCTGACACTGCAGCAACCTTAAAGGTAAGCAGCAACCTTAAACCAAGACAGCAATGCCTAAGCGTACGTAATAAGGCAAATAGATTACTGGGATTTATATCAAGAAGTGTTAGCAACAGAAGTCCAGAGGTTATATTACAGCTTTATACATCATTAGTAAGGCCTCACCTAGATTACGCAGCTCAGTTCTGGTCTCCATATTACAGAATGGACATAAATTCGTTAGAAAACATTCAGCGTAGAATGACTAAATTAATACATAGCATTAGAAATCTTCCTTACGAAGAAAGATTGAAGACCCTAAAATTACATTCACTTGTAAGACGTAGAATGAGGGGAGACATGATCGAGGTATACAAGTGGAAAATGGGTATTAACAAAGGGGATATAAATAAGGTCTTGAGGATATCTCTCCAAGAGAGAACCCGCAATAATGGATTCAAGTTAGATAAGTTTAGATTTAGAAAGGATATAGGAAAGTATTGGTTTGGAAATAGGGTAGTTGATGAGTGGAACAGTCTGCCTAGTAGGGTTATTGAAGCTAGGACCTTGGGTAGTTTCAAATTTAGGTTGGATAAATTCATGAGTGAGAGGGGTTGGATTTGAGTGGGACTCGCGCATGAGTGGGTAGAATTGTCAAAGCTTATTTATTGGGTAGCATTGAAAATTGGGTTGAGCAAATATTCTGTTAGTGGGACGGATTGTGAAGGACCTGCCTAGTATGGGCCAACAGGCCTGCTGCAGTGTTCCTCCTTTCTTATGTTCTTATGTTCTTATGTAATACAGGGATTTCTTCGCTTGCCTATTCCTTGGGCACGACCTACTTCCACATTGAACAAATGTGACACCTCCTACAACTGCTGCACCTCTCCTGTCTACAGTATATAAGCTCCCTCTGCTCATATGCTGTTAGTCTATTCAAGAGTGATGGACTGACAACATCGTCTCAAGATTGAGGGCCTGACAACCTCACACTCCTCCTGTTCTTCACGATTCTCCTTTGTATGGACTGATGAAGCCACTGTGTGGCGAAACGTTTCCTCAATAAAGATACCCAAGTGTTGCATATGTGTCTAATTTACCTAATTCTTGGGATATTATTAGTGTCTTCCTGAGTGAAAACCGAGAGAAAATAATTATTAAAAATAGAGCACATTTCATTCTCTTTGTCAGTAAGATACCCATAATTATTTTTAAGGGGACCTATCTTATCTATAACTTTTGTTCTATACACCTGGAAAAAACTTTTTGGGTTAGTTTTCGAATCCCTAGCAACTTTAATTTCGTAGTCCCGTTTAGCTTTTCTTATCCCCTTTTTAACGTCCCTCTTAATGTCAATATACTGACTCATAAGATGACCCTCACCTCTTTTGATACGCCTATAAATTCCTTTCTTCTGCCCTAAAAGATATTTGAGCCTATTATTCATCCATTTTGGGTCATTTCTATTCGATCTAATTTCTTTATATGGGATAAATGTTATTTGGGCAGCATGTATAGTGTTCAGAAAACTGTCATATTGATAGCTCTCTTCATTACCCCAGTCCACAGATGATAAGTGTTCTCTAAGTCCATTGTAATCTGCTAAGCGAAAATCTGGGACCGTTACTGAGTTATTCGTACTATGAAACTTCCATTCAATGCCAAAGGTAATTGATTTGTGGTCGCTTGCGCCGAGTTCCTCTGTAATTTCTAAATTATTAACAAGGGTTTCCTTGTTTGCCAGAACTAAGTCAAGCAGGTTATTTCCCCTTGTAGGTTCTGTCACAAACTGCTTCAAAAAACAATCTTGAACTACTTCTAAGAAGTCGTTAGATTCTAAATTCCCAGTCAAAAAATTCCAATCAATTTGACTAAAGTTGAAGTCACCCAGAATAACTACGTTATCGTGCATTGTGGCCTTAACAATTTCCTCCCATAGTAGTCTCCCTTGGTCCCTATCTAAGTTTGGGGGACGGTATATCACACCTAAAATCAATTTTTCATGCCCCTCTGAAAATTCTATCCAGACAGACTCTGTATGTGTTATTTCAGACTTATTCCCTTTTTATGCAACAGTTCAAGCGATCTCGGACATACAGTGCCACTCCACCCCCTTCCCGAAACTTCTGTCTACTTGGAACAATTTAAAACCCTGTATATGACATTCAGCAGGCATGTCCTATTTTCGTATTGAACCACGTCTCAGTTATGGCAAATACATCAATGTTACCTGCACTTGCAACTAATCTCAAATCGTCCATCTTATTCCTAGCTACGACTATTTGTATAATACACTTTTAAGGAATGCAAATGGAACTCTGTGAACCAATATCTAACATTTTTAATTTATCTCTTCAAACAGGTGTAGTGTCTGATATGTGGAAGATAGCTAATGTAATTCCTATTTTTAAAGCAGGGGACAAGTCACTGTCTAACTACCGCCCAATAAGCCTGACCTCAATTGTAGGCAAATTACTAGAGTCAATTATAGCTGATATTATTAGAAGCCATCTAGATAACCATAATTTGATTAATGATACCCAGCATGGATTCACGAGGGCCGTTCCTGCCTATCTAATTTATTAACCTTCTTCAGTAAAGCTTTTGAGGCTGTTGATCACGATAAAGAATTCGATATTGTTTATTTAGACTTTAGTAAGGCTTTTGATGAGTACCGCACCAGAGACTGTTAAAGAAAGTGGCAGCTCATGGCATTGGGGGAAAAGTGCTGTCATGGATCGAGTCATGGCTCACCAATAGGAAGCAGAGAGTGTGCATAAATGGGTTAAATCCGAATGGGGACTTGTAACAAGTGGTGTTCCACAGGGATCAGTCTTAGGCCCATTGTTATTTATAATATATATCAATGACCTTGATGAGGAATTACTAGTGATATGAGCAAATTCGCCGACGACACGAAGATAGGTAGGATAATTGATTCAAACATAGATGTCATAGAACTTCAGGAAGATTTAGACAAACTTAATTCGTGGTCAGAAAAGTGGCAGATGCAGTTCAATGTAGATAAATGCAAGGTTCTGAAGCTCGGAGTGTCCATAACCCAAGCACTTATAAGTTAAATAACGTAGAACTTAGCCATACAGATTGCGAGAAGGACTTGGGGGTGATGGTAAGCAGCAACCTTAAACCAAGACAGCAATGCCTAAGCGTACGTAATAAGGCAAATAGATTACTGGGATTTATATCAAGAAGTGTTAGCAACAGAAGTCCAGAGGTTATATTACAGCTTTATACATCATTAGTAAGGCCTCACCTAGATTACCAGCTCAGTTCTGGTCTCCATATTACAGAATGGACATAAATTCGTTAGAAAACATTCAGCGTAGAATGACTAAATTAATACATAGCATTAGAAATCTTCCTTACGAAGAAAGATTGAAGACCCTAAAATTACATTCACTTGTAAGACGTAGAATGAGGGGAACATGATCGAGGTATACAAGTGGAAAATGGGTATTAACAAAGGGGATATAAATAAGGTCTTGAGGATATCTCTCCAGAGAGAGAACCCGCAATAATGGATTCAAGTTAGATAAGTTTAGATTTAGAAAGGATATAGGAAAGTATTGGTTTGGAAATAGGGTAGTTGATGAGTGGAACAGTCTGCCTAGTAGGGTTATTGAAGCTAGGACCTTGGGTAGTTTCAAATTTAGGTTGGATAAATTCATGAGTGAGAGGGGTTGGATTTGAGTGGACTCATGCTTTGAGTGGGTAGAATTGTCAACTTATTTCTTGGGTAGCTTTGGGAAGATTGGGTTGAGCAAATATTCTGTTAGTGGGACGGATTGTGAAGGACCTGCCTAGTATGGGCCAACAGGCCTGCTGCAGTGTTCCTCCTTTCTTATGTTCTTATGTTCTTAAAGACCCTCCTTTCTCTTTACCCTTCCTGCTCCATTCTGTTTTACCACTATACCTATTACTGTCCTTGTTATTGTTAAGATTTTTTATATCAAAGCCTAGATCTATATTTCGACATTCAGTATTTTCCATTTCTAAACCCATACCTCTAACTAATCTAGTTTAAAGTCCTAACAACACCCTCAACTGAGCTAGCAAGAAAATCCACACCTGCCCTGGATAAGTGAACCCCATCCCTGGCATACATGTCATTTCGGCCATAGAAGTGGTCCCAGTTGATGAGTGGAACAGTCTGCCTAGTAGGGTCATTGAAGCTATGACCTTGGGTAGTTTCAAATTTAGGTTGGATAAATTCATGAGTGAGAGGGGTTGGATTTGAGTGGGACTCGCACTTGAGTTAATAGAATCTTCAAAGCTTATTTCTTGGGTAGAATTGAAAATTAGGTTGGGCAATTATTCTGTTAGTGGATGGATTGTGAAGGACTTGCCTAGTATGGGCCAACAGGCCTGCTGCAGTGTTCCTCCTTTCTTATGTTCTTATGTGAGAGTTGTCACAGTTGCTCTCTGCTGATGACACTGTGCTTTTGGGAGATTCTGAAGAGAAGTTGCAGAGGTTCGTGGATGAGTTTGGTAGGGTATGTAAAGAAGAAAAATGAAAGTGAATAAAGGAAAGAGTAAGGTGATGAGGATAACAAAAATTAAGTAACGAAGACTGAATATCAGGATGGAGGGAGAGAGTATGGAGGAGGTGAATGTGTTCAGATATTTAGGAGTGGACGTGTCATTAGCTGGGTCTATGAAAGATAAGGTGAATCATAGAATTGACGAGGGGAAAAAAGTGAGTGGTGCACTGAGGAGTCTGTGAAAACAAGGAACTTTGTCCATGGAAGCAAAGAGGGGAATGTATGGGAGTATAGTTATGCCAATGCTCTTATATGAGTGTGAAGCATGGGTGGTGAATGTTCCAACAAGGAGAAGGCTGGAGGCAGTGGAGATGTTGTGTCTGAGGGAAATGTGTGGTGTGAGTGGGACTTGCGCATGAGTGGGTAGGATTGTCAAAGCTTATTTCTTGGGTAGCATTGAAAATTGGGTTGAGCAAATATTCTGTTAGTGGGACGGATTGTGAAGGACTTGCCTAGTATGGGCCAACAGGCCTGCTGCAGTGTTCCTTCTTTTCTTATGTTCTTATAATGCAGAGAATTCGTAATTTGGAAATTAGGAAGAGGTGCGGGATTACCAAAACTATTATCCAGAGGGCTAAGGAGGGGTTGTTGAGGTGGATCGGACATGTAGAGAGGGTGGAACAAAATAGAATGACTTTGAGAGTGTATAAATCAGTAGTGGAGGGAAGGCGGGGTAGTGGTCGGCCTAGGATATGTTGGAGGGAGGGGGTAAAGGAGGTTTTGTGTGCGAGGGGTATGGACTTCCAGAAACCATGCGTGAGCGTCTTAGATAGGAGCGAATGGAGACAAATGGCTTTTAGGACTTGACATGCTGTTGAAGTATGAGCAGAGTAATATGAAGGATTCGGGAAACCGGCAGGCCGGACTTTAGTACTACGATGGAAAGTATATATATATATATATATATATATATATATATATATATATATATATATATATATATATATATAAATGTATTCATGTTTGTGTTTTTTGTCAATGTATTGTCTATTAATAAAGTACATATATAATACAAAATATAGGAGGTGGTAGAAGAAAATATTCAAGCAGCTCCGGGGAGAACCTTGAGTTTTCCCTGAGGTACGTTTATTGTCTTCTCTGAGGATGAGGGTCCCCAGTAAAGTTCTAGAGTGGTACCTCCTATATTTTCTTATATATATATATATACGTATATATATATATATATATATATATATATATATATATATATATATATATATATATATATATATATATATATATATATATATGTAAAAAATAATCGCTAATACCAGGCATCCGCAATGTCTTTTTCAAAGAAATAAATTTGAGCGCGTAATTAAATCCGCCTGAACCATCAGACACAGAACAAAAATCGCGAGGGATTTTTTCTATCTCTTCTTCGTTTCGTCAGGAATTGAATAATTTACTATCACGTGAGTTGGGGGGAAAAGCTTTTGACTTAGATGGGAGAAAAACGTGGAGAGAGAGAGAGACAGACAGACAGACAGAGACAGAGAGAGAGACAGACAGAGAGAGAGAGAGAGACAGAGAGAGAAAGAGACAGAGAGAAAGAGAGACAGACAGACAGAGAGAGACAGACAGAGAGAGAGAGAGACAGACAGAGAGAGAGACAGACAGAGAGAGAGAGACAGACAGAGAGAGAGAGACAGACAGAGAGAATCACTCATTTTATATAAAGTGAAATATATGATATTTTTTATTTAATTTTAGTAAATTTGTACAAAACCAATAATAATAATGACAAAAATAATATTTCTTTATTATTAATCTTATTATTATTATTATTATTATTATTATTATTATTATTATTATAATTATTATAAGAATATCCAAAAAAAAACAGTTATAGATAAAAAAAAGAACAAAATTTACAAATAATGCCCGAGTATTAAAAAAAATTCATTTAAATATCACGCACACAAAAATCAAACAACTAATGAAATTTTTTCCACTGCATAAAAAATTTTGAAGCAAAAGAGAGAGAGAGAGAGAGAGTACCATTTCACAGGACTTTTAGCATATAACTGCCCACTGAAAGCGTTACTTACATATTTACATATATATTTTTTTACGAGGTCCTCCCAAAAAAGGGAAAAAAAATGGGATTTCAGAATCATGTGTCGAGCCGCGGGAAAACGTAATGAAACTCGGTACAAAAATTTCAAAAATTTTTTTATGAAATTCGAGATAAATCGTGTGAAATTAACTATTTCTGACGAGTCATCAATGTTTATAATGACTGGGGAGGAAACGTGCTTGATGTAATTGGGATCGAAACGTGCTTGATGTAATTGGGATCGAAACGAGATTGATGTAATTGGGATCGAAACGAGATTGATGTAATTGGGATCGAAACGAGATTGATGTAATTGGGATCGAAACGAGATTGATGTAATTGGGATCGAAACGTTCTTGATATAATGTAATTGGCATCAAAATGTGTTTGATTGAAAGCAACTGGGGCTGAAACATGCTTGGTTTAATGAAATTAGCATCGAAACTTGTTCAATTAAATGAAATTGGGATGGGGACGTGATCGATGTTATGTAGTGAGGATGGAAACGTGCTCGGCGTAATGAAACTGGGTTGGAAACGTGCTCGATGAAATGAAATTGGGGTCGAAACGTGCTCAATGTATTGAAATTTTGATGGAAACGTGCTCGACTGATAAAACTGGGATGGAAACGTGCTCGGTTGAATAAAATTGGGATGGAATCGTATTCGATGTAATGAAATTGGGATGGAAACGTAATGAAATTACGATCGAAATGTGCTCGATTGAATAAAACTGGGATGGAAATGTGCTCGATATAATAAAACTGGGATCGAAACGTGCTCGATATGATAAAATTAGAATGGGAACTTGACCCCCCCCTCCCCCTCATAACACTGTTGGCTCGTCTCCAAGTTTATCTAAATCCCTCGGCGGAGGCGAGGGTCGTGCCCTGGTGCTAGCGGAAGGCTCTTGCTCCGAGGAATTGGAGTTGCCAGCTCTCCTTCGTCGGATCAAACACGACTGCCTCACATTATTCTGGCTGCTATGTGGCCCCTGTGGATTTAGAGCTTCCCCGTGAAAATAAAAAAATAATAAATAAAAATAATAATAATAATAATAATAATAATAGAGTAAATAGATAATTATTATATCTATGGAAAAGCGCTAAAACCGTAGGGGTCAACCAGCACATTTTCGAAGCGGAAGGAGATCAGGTTTGATCCGGGTGAAAGGGAAGGTGGGTGGATCAAGAGCCCTTCACTGGCATCAAGGGCCAAACAATGGTGATGGCACTCCACGGAACTTAGTTATCGAGGGATTCGCTCGAAACGATACAAATGTTTCGCTCAAGGCGATAATATAGGGAAGGATCTGTGAGCACAAACTGTGGTTTTTAAAGTGATACTTTTTGAAACACATTGCAAACATCTGAATAAAATAAAAATTTAAATTCATTCGACCAGATTGATTTTCAGTTCGAAAGCGAGAGAGAGAGTGAGTCAGGGAGAGGAGAGTGAGTCAGGGAGAGAGAGAGTGAGTCAGGGAGAGAGTGAGTCAGGAGAGAGAGAGTGAGAGAGTGAGTCAGGGAGAGTGAGTCAGGGAGAGAGAGTGAGTCAGGGAGAGAGAGAGTGAGTCAGGGAGAGAGAGAGTGAGTCAGGGAGAGAGAGAGTGAGTCAGGGAGAGAGAGAGTGAGTCAGGAGAGAGAGTGAGTCAGGAGAGAGAGTGAGTCAGGGAGAGAGAGAGTGAGTCAGGGAGAGAGAGTGAGTCAGGGAGAGAGAGTGAGTCAGGAGAGAGAGGAGTGAGTCAGGGAGAGAGAGAGTGAGTCAGGGAGAGAGAGAGTGAGTCAGGGAGAGAGAGAGTGAGTCAGGAGAGAGAGAGAGTGAGTCAGGAGAGAGAGAGAGTGAGTCAGGAGAGAGAGAGTGAGTCAGGGAGGAAAAGAGTGAGTCAGGGAGAGAGAGATGAGTAGAGAGAGAGAGAGGAGTCAGGAGAGAGAGAGATGAGTCAGGGAGAGAGAGAGAGTGAGTCAGGGAGAGAGAGAGAGTGAGTCAGGGAGAGAGAGAGAGTGAGTCAGGGAGAGAAGAGTCAGGGAGAGAGAGGAGTCAGGGAGAGAGAGAGAGGAGAGAGAGAGAGAGTCAGAGAGAGAGAGTGAGTCAGGAGAAGAGAGAGTGAGTCAGGAGAGAGAGTGAGTCAGGGAGAGAGAGAGAGTCAGGAGAGAGAGAGAGTGAGTCAGGGAGAGAGAAGTGAGTCAGGAGAGAGAGAGGAGTCAGGGAGAGAGAGAGTGAGAGAGTGAGTCAGGAGAGAGAGTGAGTCAGGGAGAGAGAGAGTGAGTCAGGAAGAGAGAGTGAGTCAGGGAGAGAGAGAGGAGAGAGAGTCAGGGAGAGAGAGAGAGGGAGAAGAGAGGAGAGAGAGAGAGTCAGGAGAGAGAGAGAAGGAGTAGGAGAAGAGAGCGAGAGAGAGAGAGGAGAGAGAGAGAAGAACAGGAGAGAGAGAGGAGTCAGCGGAGAGAGAAGTGAGAGAGAAAGAGAGAGAGAAGAGAAGAAAGAAGAGAGAAGAAGAACGAGAGAAAGACGAGAGAAGAACGAGAGAAAGAACGAGGAGAAGAACAGAGAAGAACGAGAGAAGAACGAGAGAAGACGAGAGAAGAACAGAGAAAGAAGAGAGAAGAACGAGAGAAGAACGGAAGAGAAGACGAAACGCTAGCCACAAAGACAGCCATTATACTTTATATGACAGACCCAAATTGGGAGATTATTAGAGACAGTCCACAAGAATATAGAGAAGGTGGAGAGAGGTTTAGAAGTATGTAGGTAGTGTAGAGGTGTTGTAGGTGTTCAGTGTTGTAGGTAGTGTAGAGGTGTTGTAGGTAGTTCAGTGTTGTAGGGTAGTGTAGTAGGTGTTGTAGGTAGTGCAGTGGTGTTGTAGGAAGTGCAGTGAGTGTTGTAGGTAGTGCAGTGGTGTTGTAGTTAGTGCAGTGTGTTGTAGTTAGTGCAGTAGTGTTGTAGTAGTGCAGTGGTGTTGTAGTTAGTGCAGTGGGGTTGTAGTTAGTGCAGAGTGTTGTAGGTAGTGCAGTGTGTTGTAGGTAGTGCAGTGGTGTTGTAGGTAGTGCAGTAGTGTTGTAGTTAGTGCAGTGGTGTTGTAGGTAGTGCAGTGGTGTTGTAGGTAGTGCAGTGGTGTTGTAGGTAGTGCAGTGGTGTTGTAGTTAGTGCAGTAGTGTTGTAGTTAGTGCAGTGGTGTTGTAGTTAGTGCAGTGGTGTTGTAGGTAGTGCAGTGGTGTTGTAGGTAGTGCAGTGGTGTTGTAGGTAGTGCAGTGGTGTTGTAGGTAGTGCAGTGGTGTAGTAGGTAGTGCAGTAGTGTTGTAGTTAGTGCAGTGGTGTTGTAGTTAGTGCAGTGGTGTTGTAGGTAGTGCAGTGGTGTTGTAGGTAGTGCAGTGGTGTTGTAGGTAGTGCAGTGGTGTAGTAGGTAGTGCAGTGTGTGTAGTTAGTGCAGTGGTGTTGTAGTTAGTGCAGTGGTGTTGTAGGTAGTGCAGTGGTGTTGTAGGTAGTGCAGTGGTGTTGTAGTTAGTGCAGTGGTGTTGTGGGTAGTGCAGTGGTGTTGTGGGTAGTGAAGTGGTGTTGTAGGTAGTGCAGTGGTGTTGTAGGTAGTGCAGTGGTGTTGTGGGTAGTGAAGTGGTGTTGTAGGTAGTGCAGTGGTGTTGTAGGTAGTGCAGTGGTGTTGTGGGTAGTGAAGTGGTGTTGTAGGTAGTGCAGTGGTGTTGTAGGTAGTGCAGTGGTGTTGTAGTTAGTGCAGTAGTGTTGTAGTTAGTGCAGTGGTGTTGTAGGTAGTGCAGTGGTGTTGTGGGTAGTGAAGGGTGTTGTAGGTAGTGCAGTGGTGTTGTAGGTAGTGCAGTGTGTTGTGGGTAGTGAAGTGGTGTTGAGGTAGTGCAGTGGTGTTGTAGTAGTGCAGTGGGTTGTAGTTAGGCAGTGGTGTTGTGGGTAGTGCAGTGGTGTTGTAGGTAGTGCAGTGGTGTTGTAGTTAGTGCAGAGTGTTGTAGTTAGTGCAGTGGTGTTGAGTTAGTGCAGGGTGTTGTAGTTAGTGCAGTGGTGTTGTAGGTAGTGCAGTGGTGTTGTAGGTAGTGCGTGGTGTTGTAGTTAGTGCAGTAGTGTTGTAGTTAGTGCAGTGGTGTTGTAGGTAGTGCAGTGGTGTTGTAGGTAGTCAGTGGTGTTGTGGTAGGCAGTGGTGTTGTAGGTAGTGCAGTCGTGTTGTGGGTAGTGAAGTGGTGTTGTAGGTAGTGCAGTGGTGTTGTAGGTAGTGCAGTGGTGTTGTGGGTAGTGCAGTGGTGTTGTGGGTATGCAGTGGTGTTGTAGGTAGTGCAGTGGTGTTGAGGTAGTGCAGTGGTGTTGTGGGTAGTGAAGTGGTGTGTAGGTAGTGCAGTGGTGTTGTAGGAGTGCAGTGGTGTTGTGGGTAGTGAAGTGGTGTTGTGGTAGTCAGTGTTGTGGGTAGTGCAGTGGTGTTGTGGTAGTGCAGTGGTGTTGTAGGTAGTGCAGTGGTGTTGGAGTGCAGTGGTGTTGTAGGTAGTGCAGTGGTGTTGTAGGTAGTGCAGTGGTGTTGTGGTAGTGCAGTGGTGTGTAGGTAGTGCAGTGGTGTTGTAGGTAGTGCAGTGGTGTTGTAGGTAGTGCAGTGGTGTTGTGGTAGTGCAGTGGTGTTGTAGGTAGTGCAGTGGTGTTGTGGGTAGTGAAGTGGTGTTGTAGGTAGTGCAGTGGTGTTGTGGAGTGAAGTGCAGTGGGTAGTGCAGTGGTGTTGTGGTGGCAGTGGTGTTGAGGTGGCAGTGGTGTTGTAGGTAGTGCAGTGGTGTTGTAGGTAGTGCAGTGGTGTTGTAGGTAGTGTAGTGGTGTTGTAGGTAGTGCAGTGGTGTTGTGGGTAGTGCAGTGGTGTTGTAGTTAGTGCAGTGGTGTTGTAGGTAGTGCAGTGGTGTTGTGGGTAGTACAGTGGTGTTGTAGGTAGTACAGTGGTGTTGTAGGTAGTGCAGAGGTGTTGTAAGTAAAATCTCCACCACCTTCCATGTTGTGTAACCCCAACAGGTTTAGGTCTTTCCACCATGAATATCGTAAGAATGTTACCCATTTCCTAAAAAATATTTGAATAATGATCATTTTTTCTACCTGGCAAAGAGGAAATGTTGGAACAGAATTTGTGAAAATATCCTATAAGCCAAAAATACTCGGAATTTCTCGGCATTTAAGGTGTATTCATAGCAGAAGACAGGACACACATAGGGAATATACACACCGAGAGGTGTATATCTCTCAGTGTGTATATACACAGAGTTTAGTTTCATCCCTACTTTAGGGATTGAAGTATTCTTGACTGGTGGTGAATAGGTCAGTCCAGCCTTAATGGCCCTCGTGTAGTCGACAGGCTTTAAACCCCATTAACCAACCAACCACAAGCATTTGCTATATTCTTCTGATTACAGGGTAATTAAAAATTGGTAATTAAATATTGGTGATTACAAATCGGTAGTTATATAGGGAAATATTGATACAAGAACACGAGCCAAGGAAAAAAAATGGGTCTCAGCTAAACTCCACTCTGTTAATTCTTCTCAAACTCTCTCTACTCTCTCTCTCTCTCTCTCTCTCTCCTCTCTCTCTCTCCCACTTCTATCTCCCTTACAATCATCTCTCTCCCTCTCTTCTCTTCTCTCTCTCTCTCTCTCTCTCTCTCCTCCACTGTCTAATCTCCTTACAAATCTCTCCTCAGGTCTCACAGATATATATATATATATATATATATATATATATATATATATATATATATATGTCATGTCGTACCGAATAGGTAAAACTTGATATTTTGGCTTGAATAGCAACGCTTTTCTTGCCTAACAAGGCAAGCGGAAATTTGCGTATGTAATAATTTCGCAAAAAATCATTCTGAACATAACGAAAAAAATGTATTTCATTGTGTTTGTTTATTATTAAATTATTGTTTTGCTAAAGATTTTTTGGTACAAAATTATTAATTTTTACATTAACATCAATTAAAAAAAAATATGTCTTTAAGCGTATAAGAGAAAATTTTAGAAAGAACTTAATTTTAATTGAGTTCTTGCTAAGTGACCAATTTTACCTGTTCGGTACGACAATATATATATATTTATACATATATATATATATATGTGTGTGTGTTTGTGTGTGTGTGTGTGTGTGTGAATTTTTCTCTTCTATGTCCTTGTTCCATTTAGCACATTTTTGTTTGATTTTGTACATCCTTGTCTACTTTTGTACATTTCTATCTAAATTTGTATCTTTGTGTCTACTTTTCTACATTGTCTTCTTTTGTAAATTGTCTACTTTTGTACATTGTCTACTTTTCTACATTGTCTTCTTTTGTACATTGTCTACTTTTGTACATTGTCTACTTTTGTACATTGTCCACTTTTGTACATTGTCTACTTTTGTACATTGTCTACTTTTGTACATTGTCCACTTTTGTACATTGTCCACTTTTGTACATTGTCTACTTTTCACATTGTCTACTTGTACATTGTCACTTGTACATTGTCCACTTTTGTACATTGTCTACTTTTGTACATTGTCCACTTTTGTACATTGTCCACTTTTGTACATTGTCCACTTTTGTACATTGTCCACTTTTGTACATTGTCTACTTTTGTACATTGTCTACTTTTGTACATTGTCTACTTTTGTACATTGTCCACTTTTGTACATTGTCTACTTTTGTATATCATTGTCTATCTATTTACATTCCTGCCATTTTACATAACTGTCTCCTTAAATCATTTTTTATCTCCCCAACCCAAAGAATGTTACTCTCCTTCCCCATCTCTCCCCAAACCAAAGAATGTTACTCTCCTTCCCCATCTCTCCCCAACCCAAAGAATGTTACTCTCCTTCCCCATCTCTCCCCAACCCAAAAAATGCCTTTTCTTCAACTAATTGTTTCCCGTCCGCAAAAAAATATACCTGTGTAATTTACTCCCCCCTACCTCCCTCCCTCTTCCCCAACCAAGAAAACCCCTGCCACCCCTACTCCCCATCTCTTCCCCAACCAAGAAAACCCCTGCCACCCCTACTCCCCATCTCTTCCCCACCCAAATCAAAATTCTTCCCTGGACCTTGACACACACTCCCACTATTATAAAAATCCACCTACACTTCTCTTTCTCTCTCTCTCTCGACACACACACACACACACACACACACACACACACACACACACACACACACACACACACCACATACAGGAACCATACATAGTTTTAAGACGAGGTATGATAAAGCTCATGGAGCAGGGAGAGCAGAGACCCAGTAGCGGACAGCGAAGAGGCAGGGCCAGGAGCTGAGTCTCGACCCCTGCAACCACAATTAGGTGAGTACAATTAGGTGAGTACACACACACACACACCACTCACACACACACACCACTCCACACACACACACACCACTCCACACACACACACACCACTCACACACACACACACACATACACACACACATACACACACACACACACCACTCACACACACACACACACACACCCACTCACACCACTCACACACACACACACACCACTCACACACACACACACACCACTCACACACACACACACACACCACTCACACACACACACACACCACACACACACACACACCACTCACTCACACACACACACACACACACACCACTCACCACACCACTCACTCACACACACACACACACACACCACCACTCACACCACTCACTCACACACACACCACTCACACACACACACACCATTCACACACACACACACACACCATTCACACACACACACACCATTCACACATACACACACCATTCACACATACACACACCACTCACACACACACACCACACACACACACACACACCACACACACACACACACACACACACTCACCACACACACACACCATTCACACACACACACACCATTCACACACACACATTCACACACACACACACATTCACACATACACACACCACTCACTCACACACACACACACACACACTCACCACACACACCACTCACACACACACACACCATTCACACACACACCATTCCACACACACACCATTCACACATACACACACCACTCACACACACACACACACACACACACACACACACACACCATTCACACATACACACACCACTCACACACACCATTCACACATACACACACCACACACACACACACACACACAGGTTTATGGTCCTGCCAGAGGCTATTGTGATGCTGTGATGGTCGTTTAAGGAACCACTAATGACTGAATCACTGCCTCTGATGCCTCGTTTCCTGCCCACGAAAACACTACACTCTTGTTTGTCTGGCTCATTCTGTAGTTACAGTGAGAGGCGGCACTGTAGCTACAGTGAGGGGCGGCACTGTAGCTACAGTGAGGGGCGGCACTGTAGTTACAGTGAGGGGATTACACTGTAGTTACAGTGAAGGGGGTGGCACTACATCTACAGTGAGAGGCGGCACTGTAGTTAGTGAGGACTGGCACTATAGTTAGTGAGAACTGGCACTGTAGTTAGTGAAGGACGGCACTGTAGTTACAGTGAGAGGCAGCACTGTAGTTAGTGAGTGGCTTCACTCTAGCTAGAGTGAGGGGCGGCACTGTAGTTACAGTGAGTAGCGTCACTGTAGTTAGTGAGTGGCGGCACTCTAGCTAGAGTGAGGGGCGGCACTGTAGTTACAGTGAGTGGCGGCACTCTAGCTAGAGTGAGGGGCGGCACTGTAGTTACAGTGAGTGGCGGCACTCTAGCTAGAGTGAGGGGGGCACTGTATTCACATTAAGGAGGCAACTTTCTAAATATCGGAAAATGCTTTTGATCCAAGTAAATGCACCTGACTTCCCTTCCTTGGATCATACCTAATGAAGAAGATTTTGAGCTATTCACGAGAGTGCTAAACACGCAAGGGATTATGCAGTTCCTGGGAAACGAGACAGAGTTAATCACGTTTGATCCAAGGGAAGAAAAGATGGCTCCGACTCCTTGGATCTAGAGTCCCTGAAATAGCTACTTATTTTTTTTTAATAATTACAAATTATTAAACTATTAAGCATCAATAATTAATAATCAATTATCAGTTATTGATTATTATCAATATTAATATTTATTATAGAATAAGTTTTTTGTATTTATAGTTATGTAATATTTTTTTGGATTATTTATTAATAGCAGTGTTATTGTTTTGATTATTAATTATAGACTAATTATTTCAATTATTAATTATTACCTGGAGTTTAATTTTCTCAATTTTTTATTAATTATAGAACATTTTTTTAATATTTTAATTGTAGAGTAATTATTTCGATTATATATTCAGTATAGAATAAAAAACATTCAGTTATTTAATAATTTTAGAATATTTTTGGGGATATTTATTAACTATAGTATAATTTTTCAATTGTTTATTAATTATCGAAGAATTTTTTCCATTTATTAATTCTCGGATAATTATTTCGATTATTTATTAAACATATAACATCAATTATTATTCCTTAATTATTATCTACTTATTTTTCTTATCAATTATCAACTAATTCTACTTTATTTATTGATTATCATTAAGAGGTATTAGTTACTAATTATCAATTATCAGTTATTAAAAATAATTAACGGAGAGACTGAGAGGAGATCGTCATTATCCTCTCAGGAGTTGATTATCGTAATGACCCTCATTATTTTATCACCTGTAATTATATTTAATTAACAGGTCCTTCCGGGAAGTGTCTCCATTCTAGGGTTCTTGGTCCACGGTAATAGGGCTGCCCTTTCCTTCCTCGGATCAAAGCTGTTAACAGCATTAACAGCATTAACCCATTAACAAATAGGTGGGGGAAAGTTGGGAATAGCAATTTTGGAAAGAGTTAAAGATAAAGAGAGGATAATTCTAAAGGAAAGGGAGGGATAGGGTAGGATAGGAAGAATGGCAGAGGTGACAGAGGGAACGGAGAAACAGATGGGGCTGGAGGTCTCTCTATCCATACACAATGAAGGCTGAGGAAATTGCCTGAGGACAGAGAACCATTGGAGGCAAATGTCCGCAGATCATTGTGGTAACACTTGTAGGGAGGGAGAGAGAGAGAGAGAGAGAGAGAGTGAGAGTACATGGGAAAGACAGATAGCAGAGGACTTGGAAGTCCACACTCAGGCTATCTGCTGACAGCTGTCTATTTCCACCTGTGTTATGTAAGTGTGTGAGACAAGGATAGGAGAGAAAGACAGAGAGAGAGAGAGAGAGCAGCAGTAGCAGCAGTGTATGTCCATTTACAACAACTTCCTTCCCTGTCTCGTGTATTATTTTTGTGTCTGTCTCGGCACGTTTTTATTATTTGTGAAAGATTTTATTCCCTTCCTCTATCCAGTTCTTCATTCCTAATTCCCCATTCCCTGTTCCCCATTTTATTTCTCTTCCCCAGCATGCACTTTAGCTAGATTATCTCCCACTCCCTTCACTTTTCCTCATAGCAAGACTGTTTCTTCACCCTTTACCTGGCTCTTCCTCTCTACCTCTTAATTCTGCTCCTCTACACTTCTCTATTCATTCTTCATTCTGGACGTTCAGTCAGAAGATTCACTCGCTTAAATCCTCCTCAACATTCACGACATTCACACTTGTGAACTCGTTTGTCTTGATTCCTTTCCACTGACCTTTAATTTTTTCACTGCCTTCATTCTCTCTCTCTCTCTCTCTCTCTCTCTCTCTCTCTCTCTCTCTCTCTCTCTCTCTCTCTCTCTCTCTCTCAACATAAACATTCCGGGAATCTGATCCAGAACCTAAAATACCAACCGCTCCGCCATTTGCATTGTAAACAGCAAGGCGCGGGTGTCCCGCCGCTCGTTTATGGTGCTTACACCAACTGCTCAGTAAGGTCAACCCTTAACTCCCTTAAGGTCGACATTAGGCTGCCGGGGTCAATATTAGGGAGCTGGTTAAGGCCAACAGTAGTTGCTGGTTAAGGCTAAGGTTAAGGAGTGTTTAAGGCCAACGGTAGCAGTGTTTAAGGTCTCCATTAGGAGCTGGCTAAAGGCAACATTAAGGGCTGGCTAAGGCCAACACTACGGGCTGGCTAAGACCCACATTAACCAGCCCCCTAATGTTGACCAGTCCCTTAATAATGACCTTAGTCAATGGTCAACATCAGCCAACATAAAGAAACGTTATATTCGCATGTGTGCGTGCGCTTGTACGTACGTGCGTATGCGTGTGTGTGTGTATGTGTGTGTGTTTGCGTGTTTGTGTGTGTGTGTGTGTGTGTGTGCGCGTGTGTGTGCGCGCGCCTGTGAACGCACCCGTTCACGCATTTATCTTTCCAATATATTTTGCATTAAGCAGACATTCCTGTATACAAAAAATGTACATAAATATATACTTTGGTAATGAAGTCACCTAATCACACAAAATGCCATTCCCTCTAATGCCTTTTTAATCAAGTTTTCCTCTGATGAAACACATTTGATTATAAATTTTAATTTTATTCGCATTTTTTGGTGGGACACGGGAGGGAAAATGGGTGTTGTGGGGAATGGGTATTGTGGGGATGGGTGTTGTGGGGAATGGGTGTTGTGGGGAATGGGTGTTGTGGGGATGGGTGTTGTTGGGATGGAAGGCGTTAATAACAAAGAAATGAGTGGGCGGGATGAGTTTGTTCCTTGGTAATGGGTGTAGGTATGGGTTCAGATATGAAACTGGTGGTGGTGGTGGTGCTGAGGGTGATAATGGTGGTTGGTGGTGGTGGTGTTGAGGGTGATAATGGTGAAGTTAAGGGTGATAATGGTTGTGTTAAGGATGATAATGGTGATGGTGGTGGTGTTGAAGGTGATAATAGTGATGGTGGTGGATGTGATAGTGATTGTTTAGTTTATAAACTCAAGGAGCAACTGGAATCTTTAATTGTAACGAAGATGGAGAAGCTAGGGACCATGAAATTCCATGTGCAGCATGAAACACGATTTACATGGGAGAAACTGTCAGAATTCTATTTCATCGTTCATGCTTCGGGTACTTTAACGAAACTTTTCTCATCAGCACCGTGGACCTGAAGCTTAGGTAAGTGATTCAACACTCCAGTATTATTCCTGGAAGCAGAAACAATGCGTGTGATTGACACAGGAATTCACACAACGTTCAAACGAGATTTTCGGATTCGAAACTTGTAATAAAAGGGGAGAAATACAAGAGACAACCTTGACATCAAACACCCTCACACAAAACCAAGGCAGCTTCCAGTTGATAGAACATCAAGCCATACAGACATAAAACCAGATATACTGTAGATCTACCAACCACCACCACCACTACTACTGTTACTACTAGTAGTAGTAGTGCTACTGCTATTACTACTACTGCTACTACTACAACTACTACCACCACTACCACTACTATTCAACATGACTTACCCAGCGTGAGCCAGTAGGCTAAAACACTTTTTTGTGTTTTCACCTGTCTAATAAACTACGTTCCTATGTTCTGCCTATAAGTTGTTCCCACTAGGTATGATCTATCAGAAATTGTAATGATGTGGAGGTGAAATGTTGCAAAGTTTACAATTGTTCCTTTTGATGGTGATAGTGTTGCATCAGATCCACCATCACCAGCAGCAGTGGTAACGACAATAGTAGCAGGAGGGGGTAACAGAAGTAGCAGTAAGAGATGCAGGAGCTGTTGTAGTAGTGAGTAGCAGCAACAGCAGCAGTAGCAGCAACAGCAATAGCAGCACCAAGAGCAACAGTAGCAGTACCAACAGCAACAGTAGCAGCAGCAGCAGTAGCAACAGCTTGCAATATTTATGAAACCTGAGCTTGCTATTGTTAATTAAATACATCAAAAAAAAACTACTCTTTAAAAAAATATAGAAAAACATTCATGAACTAGTTCACGTGTGATGAGTCAATTTTCAACACGAAAACTTTTATAAAAAAGTGAGTTACCATTTATTTTTTTCTAAGCCTTCTTATTTTACCTTGTTTCCCTTACTCCTCCTCCTCATCATTATCATCATCGTTACTTGCTCCTCCTCCTCCTTATCATTATAATCATTATCATTAACATCCACATTGTCATAATCATCGTCGACACCCTTATTATATCATCATTATCATGCTCTAAGTTTCACAAATTCTCTCGTGTTCTACTTGATATCAGAGTCACTGTGCCTATTAGTGCCATTATTTGTGTCTCTACTGTTATAGGGACTAGATGAGCCTCTAGGCCGTCTGTACAACAATGCAAGAGAGAGAGAGAGAGAGAGAGAGAGAGAGAGAGAGAGAGAGAGAGAGAGAGAGAGAGGTTAGGTAAGGTTTGTCAGGAAACAGGACAAGTGTGTTTCCTGACTCGGGTTTTGGTCATTTGATGACCCACAGCGGAGCTGCAGAGAGACAGATATAGCGGCAAAAGGTGAGGGAAGTAGAGGAGAGGGAAAAGGAAGCGAAGATATTACAACTACTACTACTACTACTACTATTAATAATAATAATAACAATAGGAAGAAAAAGAAGAAGAATGTGGGTCTTCAGCTATCATCGGCAGGTATGGTCTGCCTTTATAGCGGGGCGCCCACACAGTAATGAGGGGAGGGAAGAGGAGAAAGGGGTAATGAGGAGAGGGAATGGGTAGGGAAGAGAGGGGAAATGGGGAGGGGACACTGTCGGGAACGTGAAGGCGTTAGAGGTTGATGACAGAAAATAAGTAGGGATACTTAAAGGTAGGCCTTCGGGGGATTTTAGCTCATATAGAGGCCTATGGGAGGGTCTGAGCTGAGTCTGTGACAGTTAAGTAGTGTGGGCAGCTGTTGTTGATCTCTTAATATCTATAAAAGTGTATAACTTATACACATATTACACTGAACTCCTTCAAGAAAGATATCTTGGTCACAGCAATGGTCACAGAGAGGAAGTGGCAAATTTAACCGCTTTTGTAACTCAAAAACATAATCATTATTATTATGTATATATATATATATATATATATATATATATATATATATATATATACAATGGGCTAGTAACCCTTCTCCTGTACAAATCTACTAAAAACGAGAAGAAGAAAAACTTTATAAAATTGGGTTGTCTGAATGTGCGTGGATGTAGTGCGGATGATAAG